>PVIU01003140.1:0-152529 GCA_004026605.1 Ondatra zibethicus | reverse complement strand
CTACTTGATGGCTCACAACTCTGAACTCCAATTCCTGGGATATGACGTCCTCTCCTGGCATCTGTGGAGACTGCACATGTATGGTGCCCAACATACATGCAAGCAAATTATTCATACATATAATAAATAAAATGCTCAAAAACTAAAATGGTGAATTATTTAGCAATAACATTTAATATTTGCTTGGTGAACTTGAAACTAGTATCTTTGGAAATAAGCCTTTTACGTGTGATAGAAAGGCAGCTATTTTTTTTTTTTCCAAGCAGGGTTTCTCGGTGTAACAGCCCTAGCTGTCCTGGTACTTGCTCTGTAGGCCAGGCTGGCCTCGAACTCAAGAGATCCACCTGTCTCTGACTCCTGAGTGCTGGGATTAAAGACATGTGCCACCACCGCCCGACCGCGTAGCATTTTTTGAGACAGGCTCTCATAATTTATTCTTGGCTGTCTTTGTACTCGTCAGGTAGATGAAGCTGACCTCAAACTTACAGAGATTCTCTGCATTTGTTTACTGAATGCTGGGATGAAAGGCATGTGCCACCATGCCTACTTTTTTTTTTTTTTTTTGGTTTTTCGAGACAGGGTTTCTCTGTAGCTTTGGAGCCTGTCCTGGAACTAGCTCTGTAGACCAGGCTGGCCTTGAACTCACAGAGATCCGCCTGCCTCTGCCTCCCAAGTGCTGGGATTAAAGGCATGCACCACCACCGCCCAGCTCTTTTTTTTTCTCTCTTTTTTTTTAAGACAAGGTCTTACTATGTAGTCTGAAACTTGGTATGTAGACTAGACTGGTTTCTAACTTGCAGAGAGCCCTTTACCTCTACTTCTCAAGTGGTGGAATTAAAGGCATATGACACCATGCTTGGTTTTTACTATTACTACTAGTTCTTTTTTCTTCTTTTTAAAGAAACTTCGTTATGAGAAATTTCAAAACCACAAGTATTACTATTTATATAAACTACTATGATCATTTATGGCTAGTGTTTTTTAAATTTTCCTTTCTAAATATTTTGAACTAAATCTTAGTTATGTTGTGTTATCAATAAATATCTTGCTCTTCCTCATTCTCTCTGTATTTCTCTTTCTCTCTTCCCTCCCCTTTACACTTCCCTCAATAAACTCACTTAAAAAATTTTAGTAGGTATCTTACCCCTCTTCCATGGCGCGTTCCCCCCTCACCCCCAGTTGATTGAACCCAGTTCCATTATATGGTTAAGCAAGTGCTCTACCAGTAAAGTAATCTTTGTTCATGTTTTTTTTTTTTATTGTCGTTGTTTCTTTCTTTTTATTTTTTATTTTTTTTGTGTGTGTTTTCGAGACAGGGTTTCTCTGTGCAGCTATGGAACCTGTCCTGGTACTCACTTTGTAGATAAGGCTGGCCTGGAACTCACAGATTCACCGGCCTCTGCATCCTGAGTGCTGGGATTAAAGGTGTGTACTACCACTGCCCGGCCTTGTTCATGTTTTTTGAGACAGTCTTAAGTCTCGTTAGGCTGGCCTTGAACTCTCAACCATCTTATGTTAGTCTTAGATTTGGGATCATAGGATGTACCACCATGTCTAATAGTATGTATGTCTGTATGTACATGTAAAGCTAGATGTGGTAGCATGTATCTCTAATCCCAGTGCTCTTACAGTGAGCATGTACATGGAGACAGGAGAATCCTTGGAACTCATGGACCAACTAGTCTGACATCCTCAGTGGTAAAAGAAAAGTATTCTACTTGACAGCAAGGTAGAGGGCAAAGACTACACCTGAAGTTGATCTCCAATCTTCATATGCATGGGGGTGGGGCTGGGCAGAAAAAACGAACAACTCAGTATCTCCTAAAAGGATGAACTAAACTGTTTTTCCTACCCAATACTTGTAGTACCAGGATGTGTGAGAATTTCTCATTGGAAAGCAAATAGGTGATCTGTTGTCACCAGCTGAGTGTCTAGGAATTTAGTTCAGTTTCAATGTCATCTACCTAGAGAAGCCATAGGATTTCTTCAATTTCAGATGCTCATCATCCATCTAGAATGTGTTCTTGTTTCTGATCCCTGGGAAACTCTTATGCTGACTAAGAGTCAAGTAGTGGTTCTCAGCCTTCCTAACACTGCAGCTCCTTAGCAGTTCCTCATGGTGTGGTGACCCCCAACAATACAATTAGTATGTTACTAACCTCATATCTGCAATTTTTCTGCTGTCGTGAATCATAATGTAAATATCTGCTATGCAGGATTTCTGATAGGGAATCCCACAGGTTGAGAACCCCTGATCTAGAGGCTCCAGCTGAACAGCCTCGTGAAGTGATTCGGTGGGTTAGGTGAGTGCAGGAGGGTCGGGGATTCCATACTTTCCCTTGCATACTCAGCAGGTTGAGATACATCAATTTAGTACTTTTCAGAAGCTTTTATAGACTGACTCCCTGTTCAGTGCACTGAGTTTCCCACAGTAGCAGAGCTAGCTGGGGACTCTCCCTAATTCCAGTAATGCCAATGATGGTGTGACCAAAAGTGGTGCTAGTAAGTAACAAAAGACAGTTCCTATCTCTCAGGAAATCTTAAGGTTTTTAGGAACATTAGGACAAAATATATTTTATATATCTGAAAAGGTCAATTTTAATGATGAAACAATAAAAGAAAAAGAAAACCAAAAACCTCTTACCTTCTGGGTGTGTTTGGAAATGCTTCAAACACAAGATTTTAGTATCTGTACTATCAGTTAGACGAATCTTGTGTTTAAGTATCTCATACAAAATCTTTGGACAGCGGTTGTTATAGTTAAATAAGTTATGTAGTTCCTGGCAGTGTAGATTCTTAATACATATTTGAGAAGATTAAATTGAATTTAGAACTAAAATAATTATCTATCTATCTATCTATCTATCTATCTATCTATCTATCTATCTATCTATCTATCTATCTGTCTGTCTGTCTATCTTCTTATTTGGAGATAGTTTTAAATGGCCCAACCGGTTAGAGCTTGACATTTAAAGTTGGAGAACCTAGGTTTAAAAAGCAGCTCCACATTCCACTTGAGGAGACTGGATAGGATTTCAATTTTTGACCCTGTTAGGTGGGTATGATATCCTCAGCAAGTTCTTGGGTAGGCTAAACCATTGGACATAGTACCCTGTAAAGGACTGTTATGTATCCTTTTTTAATTTCTGTAAGCTTTTTTTTTCTGAAGCATGTATGCACACCATTTAAGGGGTTTTGAGGAATTATAAGACTTGTACATTAAAAAAAAGTTTGTGGATAAATTCACTGTGTGGACCTTTCTTGGCCTAGTACCACATTCTTGGTTTGACTCTGACTGTGGCTTCTATTGATCTGAACATGTGAATCTTTATTGAACAATTCCTTGAAAAAGTAAATCAGGATTCTCTTTAGCTTTAGTACACTGTTTGGGATGTTTATGTATATACAGAAGTAATCACATTCTGTGGGAAATTATTGTTAGTGGCATAAGACATTATTTTTGTGTTTTTCCAACCTTGGCCATTAAATTATACTGAGATTATAAAATTAAAGGTAATATATAATTTCACTGACTTCAAAAAATGGTTTGTGGGTGTGTGTAGGTGAGGAGGGTAGGATGATTTGCAGGAGTTGTTTCTCCATCATGTAGGACATGGAGGTTGTACTTGGGTCAGCAGGCTTGGCAGCAGGTGCTTTTTTTTTTTTTTTTTTTTAAGATTTATTTATTATGTATACAGTCTTCTGCCTGCATGTATCCCTGCTGGCCAGAAGAGGGCACTAGATCTCATTATAGATGGTTGTGAGCCATCTCTATATAGATGGATGGGAGTTGAACACAGGACCTCTGGAAGAGCAGCCAGTGCTCTGAGCCATCTCTCCAGCCCCTAACAGGTGCTTTTATAAACTGTTAACTTGCTGGCGGTGGTGGCGCACGCCTTTAATCCCGGTACTCGGGAGGCAGAGACAGGTGGATCTCTGTGATTTCGAGGCCAGCCTGGTCTACAAGAGCTAGTTCCAGGCCAGGCTCTAAAACAGAGAAACCCTGTCTCGAAAAAACCAAAAATAAATAAACAAATAAACGGTTAACTTTCTGGCTGTAACTCTTTTCTAAAAATGGATGATATATAATATGCATCATGATTCTTATGGTCGATATTGAAGTCTTTCCTTTGTTACTGAAATCAAACTTGAAGGAATAAGTCAAGCTTGGTGTGTGACTGAGGATGGTTTTGAACTCCTGATCTTTCTGCCTTCGCTTCCCTTCTCCTGTGATTACAGATGTGGGTCACCATGCCTGGCTTTGAATATGATTTCAGTGGGTGTTTTAATGTCAGAGAATGCTGACATTAAAATTTAATGCTGAAGAAACATTTGGAAACTAAGACTTTTTTGAACCTCAACAGTTTTCTTCTCTAGTTAAACCCTACATCTTCCCGACCTAGATTGTGTCTTATCTTTGCCTGGAATTATTCATACCTTCGCCCACCAGTACTTTAGAAATATCACAAGTTTAATATTTTCTATGTTTTGAAGCTAAACCTCTTTATTTTTGTTTGCTTTCATAATTAGAGTGCCCAGCTTTGTCCATAGTAGGTATATTGTCAATATTTTAATGTTATTAGTATTTTTTAAATGTTGACATCTAATTTTGTTTTCTTAGTGTTTTGTTATTAAATAGATTAAACTTAAGTGATTCTTCATGACACGGGAGGCTAGTAAGACAAATAAACAAGTGAGAAATTTTTCCATTTAATTCCTATGGGTAAAATCACATTAGAATATTCAGACTCATATTCTTAGTAGTTTTGTTGTCTTGACTTTTGTTTTTATTTTGAAACAAGGTCTTTGTAGCTAAGGCTCCCCTGGAACTCGCTGTGTGTGTAGCTGAAGTGGGCCTCAGGTTCATAGTAATCCTATTCCAGCCTGTGGAGCGCTGAGATAATAAGCTCAAACCACGATGCCTGGCTTACCTGATATTTACTTTCTTTCTAGTTAAGTGGTTACCAAGTGGTTGACTGAAGTTTTTAGGTCCTAAATTACTTTTATTTGACTCTATTATTTAGATTAGTACAGATTAGCCATAAATAGGTAGGTTGTCAAGTTAAAGTTGCATAAAATATGATGTATTAGAGAAATGGTTACTCAAAAAGTGATACCAGGATGCTTGGAAGAAAAAAAAAATACGTGGGGAGTAGGTTTGCTTTGTAAAGGCAAGGCATATTTAGAGTTTTCACTGTACTTGTTTTTATATTGGGTAAAAATGCCAGAGCATGTACAGTCTGGAATTCTGTTTAGCTTGGTTTCTCATCAGCCCATAATGAAAACACTATTTTTTTTTTAACTCTACAGTTTCTTCCTTGAATCCCCATTTTTTTCCCATTTGATCTAATGAAACAATAGATTAGCATAAAACATCCGTCAATTGAAATGTTGAAGTTTTGGTAGTAAAAACAAAAGTTAACCCTTCTTTTTTGTTTGTTTCCTGAAATGCGCTCTTACTTTATAATACTGTCTGGCCTGTAGATCAGGCTGGGCTTGGACTCACAGAGATCCTGCCTCCTGTGAATTAGGATTAAAAACATGCACCACCATGCCTCGCAAAAGTTGAAAAAAAAAAAAAAAAGAATCAAATGTTTCACAAGACTGAGACAAGTAATTTGGAGTCCTTATTACTGTTGGGAAATTCTGGTAGAAGGTGGGTCTGCAATTGATGAAGGTTGTTCTTGATCGTCCTTTGAAGAGACACCTGCTCACTATTAAATAAGGTAGGGGATGCTTGTTAGTTAATCTTCCAGCCGCTAATCACATCAAAGTCTAATCTCATCAAAGAAGGATCCAGTTGTGGGCCCAGACCTCATTTTGTTGATGAGGCAACTAATGTTTCTATTAAGTGGACAAGATTGACGCTGGGTGGTGGTGGCGCACGCCTTTAATCCCAGCACTCGGGAGGCAGAGGCAGGTGGATCTCTGTGAGTTCTAGACTGGCCTGGTCTACAAGAGCTAGTTCCAGGACAGGCTCCAAAGCCACAGAGAAACCCAGTCTCGAAAAACCAGAAAAAAAAAAAAAGTGGACAAGTTTGTTTATGCCTTGGAGTTTTCAGCTGGAAAGTGGGACAGTTCTCTTTAGAGAGTGTTACAAAAGTTGGTTTCTATGGCCCAAGAAAGCTCTCAGTAAACTCCACCCACACATTGACTTTCATTTGCTTTAAGGTAAGGCCGACAGCAGCATGCTTTTGGTTCCTTGCAGAGACATCCTAGAAGACCCAATTAAGAATGACTCATGTAAAGAAAAGTTAGGATCTCTTAGTACAAGAATTCTAGCATGGGGCCTTTGTCTTCTGAGTCCTGGCATGAGGGCCGTGAAGTTTTCCTCCCTTTTCTGTTTTGCCAGCTTTAGAGTGTTGGTTTGTCCTTGGATTACTGTCTTCATGACCCCAAACCTTCAGAATTTTGAATTGTCAAGCCCAGATGAGCATATGATAGTCATGGAAGGGGAACTGTTTTGAATATCTGTTTGGGAATAAAAAAATTTATTCCTAATATATATAATAATGTATAGCAAGTCACTTCCAAGAATGGCCATTGAAAGAGCAATGCATTTTAACCTAGAATGGAGCGACACCTTTTTTGGGTGAGGAGGGGCCAAGCATGATCAGAAGCATGATGTCATCCTACCTGCAGAAAAAAGGAATGGCTTCCTTAACAAGGATAAAGGGAATGGTGGTTTCATAGGCAACTAATGATTTCTGCCTTTCTCTAGTATTCTGATTAGGAACAGAATATGCCTTAAAACCCAGGAGAGGGAGTCAGAGTTTAGAGAACAAATGTCCCCAACTCGCAGCAGGTGGAAAGATGGACAAAGAGCATGTGAGGATAGGGATGAAGCTGCCCTACTCCTTCAACTGACCCCTAAGCTTCTGTTCTTTATTTTGTCCAGCCACTTTCACCATCAAAATATTGACTCTTGGCCACTCTGTTCAGTGGAGAGCACAGAAAAACCATTATTTGCCTTGTCTCTTCCTGGAGAGTTCTTACTTTCTGTGTTTAACATTAAAGACTAGTTTCTTATAAATACTTGCTGGCTGTCTCTTTGTTCCTTGTCTTCTATGGCCCAAAGAAAGCTCCAAAGAATATAATATTCTTTTTGTTTTGTTTTGTTTTTTCGATACAGGGTCTCACTTTGTAGCACAGGCTGGCCTTGAGCTCTTGGCAGTCCTCCTGCTTCTGTCTCCCAAGTCCTGGGATTTTAAGTGTAGGCAGAGAAAAAAAAAGTTAGATTATTGGGTTGGTAGCAAATGAAAGTCTAACTATTCATATAAATTCCCTTGCTACATATGTGCCCTTCCCAGTTGCCAAGTGAGATTAGCAGTGGAAAAAATTCTTTTGTTTAACTTTTCTGTGTCTAAAAGCAAACCGACTAACCCCTTATTTCAAGACTTAGTGTAGTTGGACATTCCTCATGATTTTGGTGGTCTGGTAAAGGGTCCAGTGTAGGGAATTCAGAAATGAGTGAGTGTTGCTTCCAGCCTAAACACTGAGAAGGGAGTTACCCAACATTTCACTTCTCAATATGTTTTCCATCTCTTTGTCTTTTTACATAGTGCATTTGTGTTTTGCAAAATTTGCTTAGTGTATCTATATTCTCCGTCTCTATTCGCAGTAGTATGTAATACTACTACTATGTTGTTTCATCAATATGAATGAAGAGGAAAAAGATTTGTTCTAATAGTCTATTGATAATTTTTTCCTCTTGCCTATAATATCATATAGTATTAATGCTCTTCACTTTTTATTGCCTGTATTTTATACTGTATTGAAATGCTTTATTTAATTAATTTTGTTTAATTCTCTCTCTGTTGGTCATTTAGGTTGATAATTTCTTTTCCTGTGTATAAAGTTGTGATAAAATACAGCATAACATATGTCATCTGAAACCGTCTTTCTTGATTTGATACTGGATCTTGTTGTATAGTTCAGGCTGATCTTGAACTTGTAGTTCTTCTTCAGTCTTGGGAATATTGAAAGTATAGGTATACATCACCATGCCTGGCCAGCTTAACCATTTAAAAAAATTTGCGTGTGTGTGTGTTTGTATATGCACATGGAAGCCAGAAATTGAAATTGGATGTCTTCCTTTATCAATCTCTATTTGTTATTATTATTTGACACAGGCTCTCTTTTTAGCTGTGACTGTGCTGATATATGCTATGTAGACCAGGCTAACTTGGAACTCACAGATTCAGCTATCTCTGCCTCCCAAAGGCTGGGGTAAAGGTGTGTGACCCCCCCCCCCAGCTCCTCTCAGAGAACCTCTGTCCCCTAATTGGAGCTGGCTGCTGGCTGGGTCAGGTAGGCTGGGTGGTTAGCGAGCTCTAGGGATCAGCTTGTGTCCACTTCCGCAGCACAGAGACTATAGCACACTTGCCTGAGCTCAGCTTTAAAAACCATGGCTGTTGGGATTCATATTCAGAGCCTTGTACTTGCGTGGCAGCACTTTACTGACTGAGGCCTCTTTCCAGCACCTTAACTATTAACACTTTGTTTTTTGTTTTTCAAGGCAGAGTTCTCTGCCTAGTCCTGGCTGTCCTAGATCTCACTCTGTAGACCAGGCTGGCCTAGATCTCAGAGATCCTCCTGCCTCTGCCTCCCTACTGCTGGAATTAAAGATGTGCACCACCCAGCTCCACTAAAACCGTTAAAATCACTTTTATATATTTGGTTATTTACTTACTTACTTATTGATTGATTGATTGTATGTTTAGGGGGACAGTAGGTACAGGCCACTGCACAAAGAGGACAACTTGCAGGAGTTGGGTCTTGGGGATTGAACTGAGGTGGTCAGGCTTGGCAACAGCATCTTTATCTGCTGAGCCATCTGTCCCCATTTTAAGTGTATAATATTGAATAGCTGTAGCCACAGCCCATCTCTGAAACTCTATTCATCCTATAAAACTGAAACTTTTTATCATTAAATAATGATTTCTTATTCTTCTTTAGCTTCTGGCAACTAGTTATTCTATTTTCTGTTTGATCTTTGACTGTTGTAGGTTATTTTGAACATCATATGTTAATGCATTGGTATATTCAGCATTTATCTTTTTTTGTGACTTGTTTATTTTATTTAGAATAAATGTTTTGAATTCATTCATTGCAGAATACCCTTCCTTCTTAAGACTGAATTATAATACTTTATTGTATAGATATATACTACATTTTTCTTACTGATTCATCTGTACATGAACAATTTGCCTCACTATTTTAGATAGATTTAGGTTTTTGGGGTAATGCTGTTATGATTTTGGGTGAACAACTACCTCTGAAAACCTGTTTTCAAAACCAAACAGGATGGCACATGACCATAATATATGACCATAAGGCTGGGAGATACTCTGATAATCAGAAGCCAGCCTGGTGGTCTACACAGTAAGCTTCAGACCAGCCAGGACTACTTAGTCAAATCTTGTCTCAAAAGAACCAAAACCAAGAGAAACAACAACAGAATACTCCTGGACTCTCTTTTCAGTTTCTCCTACGCCTAGCAGTAGGATTGCTGTGTTACATTGTAACTCTGTTAAACTTTTCTTGTGGTAGCTTTGCCATAGGCCGTTTAGTTTTTGCTGTTATTGATAATGTAGTGCCACTTTTTATTAAAAAAATATTTTTTATTGCTTTTAATTGTGTGTGTCTGTGTGTGGGTATGTTCGTGTGAGATGCAGATCTTTTGTAGGCTAGATATGTCAGATTCTCCTGAAGCTGGAGTTACCATCATGTGTTGCCTGATGTGCCTGCTGGGAACCTGGGTTCTTTGCAAAAGGTCTCACTATGGAGCCCTGGCTAGAGTTCTCCTTCTGTAGACCAGGGTTGCCTCAAACACACAGATATCCCCCTGCCTCCTTCTCCCTAGATTTGGGGCTAAAGGTGTGTGCCGCCACACCCTCCTTTACTGCTGTGCCATCTCTCTAGCCCTAATTTTATTTTGTTGAGACAGGGTCTCATGAAACCCAGACTGGTGACGCTGAACTCCTGCGTTGACCTCTCAGGTGTTGAGTTTGCAGGTGTGTGCCGTCACACCTGGTGCTGTGCGCTGAGGAGGCCCAGGCTGTGAGCCTGTTGTGTAGTACTCTGCCAACCAATTTGCTTTCTTAGCCCTCTTGTCACATTTTCTTCTGTGGCTTTATATTCAGCCTAATATTGATAAACTCCAAAGTCTAACTGTTGGAAATTATTTTTACTTTTAATCTTCAGAAGCAAGAGAAAAAGAGGAAGAAATGAACAGAGAAAAAGAATTAAGGAAACACATTGAAGATGTTGAACCAGCACCATCAAGCTCAAGCGCAGTCAGAGAGCACTCAAAGCCAGCATCCAGGTGCCTGAATGTCTCAAAAGGCTTCTCTTCTCCTAAACTCTCTTTTCCTTGACATTCCTAGTCTAATTTAGGCAAAAGATATCTTACTTATTTATTCCTTCATTCATACTGTTTCTCTACTCCAGACAGTTGTGTACTGTTAGGCTGTGAAATGTCGAGAGTCAGCTTTGGAATCCGAAAACTAAAAAACAGTAACAACAACATCAAACTTTGTGTCATAGACAAAAACGAAAAAATCATATCCTTTTGAATAACTATTTGCCATTATTTATAGAGTTTTAGGAGAAAAAAATGATACAAATATACTTGTTCTGTGTATTTTGTTTAAATAAAATTCTAGTTATTTGCTATTTTAAAACTTATTTTTGGTTCGTCTTTGTGATTACATTGTAGAATCAAATATGATTCCAAGATTTTATCTAGGGATGTTCCAGCATTTATGATTTGGTGATCATTTTCATTTTCGTATCTTGAGGGTGGGCTCAGTGTTTTTGAGATGAAACTTCTGCCTGTTTCTAGTTTCCAGACTAGCTGGAATTGATAGTATGTGCCATTGTGACATACTTAGCACTATTTCTTAGTGCACAGTTTTGGGAAGGCTGTACTTGTGAACAAGTAATGGCTGTGCATGCTTGGTGAATGCTTTCCCTTTTTTTTTTTTTTTTTTTTTTTTTTTTTTTTTTTTTTTTTTTTTTTTTTTTTTTTTTTTTTTTTTTGAGACAGGGTTTCTCTGTAGCTTTGAAGCCTGTCCTGGAACTTATTCTGTAGACCAGACTGGTCTCGAACTCACAGAGATCCCCCTGCCTCTGCCTCCCGAGTGCTGAGATTAAAGGCATGTGCCACCACTGTCCATGCTCTACTTTTGAGTTGTGATTCCAGCTCTTGGTTTTTGACATAGGGTCTCGGGTTGGTCAGCTGGCCAGGAACTTCTGATCTTTCTGCATCTTCTTCTGAGGACTGGGTTTATAGGCATGTGCCATCATGCCTAGTGATGGACATGGTGGTAAATTGCTACTTACAATTTGAATTCATTTCTGACCATTCTTCTGTACTACTCCTGACACACACAATTTTATTTTTATTTATTTACTTTAGTTTATTTACTTATGTATTTATTTTTGAGGCACAGGCTTGCTATGTAATCATAAATGTTCTGGAGCTCACAATAATACTCCTGCCTTCGTCTCTTGGAGTCTTAGCATTGTAGATGTGTACCATTATGTTTGACCATTAATATATTACATATATATTTGTTGCTGTTGTTGTTGTTGTTTGAGACAGGGTCTCTCTAGGCAGCCCTGTCTATCCTGGAACTCACTATGTAGATCAGGCTGGTATTAAGATTACAGAGATCTGCTTGCTTTTGCCTCCTGAATGCTTGAATTAAATGTGTATGTTACTTCACTCAGCTTTTGTATCTTCTTAAATAACTACTAGATGATGATGATGATGATTATTTTGTCGTCTCTAGTGTGTTGGGAGTCAGTATCACATACCATGTGAATAGTTTCTGTGGGACTTGAGAGATGATGGCTCAGTGATTATGAGCACTGGCTGCTCTTCCAGAGGTTCTGAGTTCAATTCCCAGCAACCATATGGTGGCTCACAACCATTCATAATGAGATCTGGTGCCCACTTCTGCCCTGCAGGGAGACATACAGCCAGAATACTGTATATATAATAAACAAATAAAGTCTACTTGCTTTAAAAAATAGCTTCTAAAAAATTTGGAATGTTATTGAAATTTAGTTTAGAAAAAGATAATCAGAGCCAGGTGGTGGTGGCTCACACCTTTAATCCCAGGACTCAGGAGGCAGAGGCATGTCAATCTCTGTGAGTTTGAAGCCAGCCTGGTCTACAAGAGCTAGTTCCAGGACAGGCACAAAGCTGCAGAAAAATCCTGTCTCTAAAAACCAAAAAAAAAAAAAAAGAAAGAAAGAAATAGTGTATGGGGCCAGGTGTGGTGGTGCTCACCTTAAATCTCAGCACTTGGAAAGAAAAAGCAGGTGGATCTTTGTGAGTTCCAGGTCAACTAGAACTATGGAGTAAGACCAAGTCTCAAAACAAAAACAAAGGTTATGTGACCCTGCCATGGTGGCACGTGTAATATATTTGCTTATATAAAGTGAACACAGGAAGATTTGGAGCTCAAGGACTGTATGAGATTCTTCTCAATCAAAAAAACCAAAACCAAAATGATAACAAGAAGAAGAAGAAGAAGCTTTTTATGGGTATGCGTTGCTACTCAAAAATCATGGACATGAAAAACAGGTATCACTGAGCCAAGGGAGCATCACTTTAGTTAGGAGAGAAATGTCATGTACTTACCATCTGGTTTATGAGGTAAAGCTGTTTGGTCATTTGCCTTTCCTTTTAAGAAAGTCCAGTTAAAGAAATGAATTTTGCTTAAGAATTTACTTCGTAAATTAAAGTTGGATTGTAGACATCATTTAATGTTCAGTTATAGATGTCTTATAAACAGTCTGCTGGGAAAAACGGAGGCTGGACTCTTGACTGTTTCCTACCCAGTATGGACTGTTTTTCAGTCTCCAGTTCCTGTTTTGGTACTACATTGAATCAAGAGATACTTAAACATTTTGCTTTCTATCAGAGACATTTTTGAACATAATTTCATGGATTTTGCTTTTTAGAATACTGAAAATAAATTAAGAAAAAAAATTTTTTTGGCTTGGGAATATTAAAGTAAAAAGCCAGAAATGGAATTAGGAGGGAACACATTCTATCCAGATTTTATGGGAATATTAGGCTTAGATAATGAATCATGAAATTAGCATGGATTAGCTTAGTTCTCAGTTTAATGTTTACTTTTGAACTAGTTAACACAGTTAACTTAGCATAGCTGCTAAGGATCAACATTTTAGTTTAACGTTCTCAGTTAAACAGGATGATTTTGCATTAAAAGTCTGTGATTTCTCATATAGCTGGAAAATTGGACTTTAGGGCAGTGTGTATAACTAAGTCTAAAGTTATCTGGCTGTTATTTAGTATATATTGAACATCCTCTGTGGGTAAAAATAGCAGTTAGCAAGTCACAGCTCTGTTCTTGCTCTGTTCATATTGGGGCAGGAGCACTAAGGAAGTGATAACAATAGTGAACAACTAAATAGCTGATCAGCATTATGAAATGAAGATAAACAAAGTAAAGTAGTTAGGTTAATGGGGATTGGTAGAAGGTGAGCTCTGAAGCCTTTGAGGAGGTGACAAACCATTTAACAAGGTACTGGGAGAGTGACTCAACACAGCAAAGGCCCTCATGGTGAACTCACCTTACCCTGGTCAGTATGACAGAAGGCCCCAGTAATCTATAGATTACGTCTTTATGTAGGGATGACATGTATGTTAGAATATATTCTTTATAGTGTTAAGCCTAGATGAAACAAAAGTTCTACTTTTCTTTCAAGTAGCTATCGCATGACTTCTGTGTATCAAACATTTAGCTGCCGAATGAAAAGTAATGGACAAAATAGAAACATCTGCTTCCATGGAAGGTACTAGAGGAAGAAGTCAGTGCTACTTCAATCTTATGAGATAGTTGTAAGATTTATACAGTTAGGGTTGACTGGCTCTTTGGGGGTGAAATAGAAGTTTATTGGGCTGGTGGTGGCGCATGCCTTTAATCCCAACATTCTGGAGGCAGAGGCAGGCGGATCTCTGTGAGTTCGAGGCCAGCCTGGTCTACAGAGCGAGTTCTAGGAAAGCCTCCAAAGTTACATAGAGAAACTCTGTCTCAAAAAACAAAAACTAAAACCAAAACAAGAAAGAAGTATATTGGGTGGTTTTTGGCCTTCAGAATGCCTGTAGATATTTGATAAAGACCTTAGTGAGAATGAGAAACCGTTTCAGATATGTGAGATTAAAAAAAAAAAAAAAGACTGGAAATTAGCATAAGGCCCAGAGCAAGTCATTTTCAGACTCTTAAAAAGGCAGTATTTAGTGCTTTAACAATGTGAAACTCTTGGATTAGCATTGGAAAATATTTTTTGTTTTAGGATTTGTGCTCCAAAGTTCTAGAATAATGCTAATTTCCTCAACATGGATGGCTTTATTTACTCCTTTGGTGACAGCGATTGGATTAAATGCAGTTAATAGTTAAATGCATTGGTCATCTCAGTGGTTTTCATGAATTAGTTTACTGTAGTTTTCTTCTGAATTCTGCTGTTCTCCTGTCTCTTTATAGGAGATAATGACTTCATCAAGCTCTAAAGAATAGTGCTTGGTGTTTGAAGTGCAAAGTCTTCTTTTGAAACCCTGGCTGGCCTGGAAATCTCCATGTAGAGTAGGCTGGCCTTAAATTCAGAAATCTAAATCAGCTTTTTGAGTTCTGAGATCAAAGGCGTGAAATACCGTGCCAGGCAAGATAAAGTAATATTTAGATACTACATTTATTCACTTAATGTTTGAACTGCAAATGTGAAAGTATTTGAAAGACGTATTCATTATAAGGAGAGGTAGGATTTCCTGAGAACTTAGCACTGTCTTCAGAGATGCCCTGGAGAGGCAAAGGGTCTGCAGCAGCAGAGGCAAAGAGTGTCTGTTTCTGTGCTTTCAGGGACACAAGCAGCAGTGACAGTGAAGACAGTTCTGATTCATCTGATGATGAGTTAATTGGCCCTCCTTTACCCCCTAAAACGGTAGGAGAACCAGTTCATACTGTGGATGAAGATATCCTTGGCCCTTTACCTCCACCTCTTGGTGAAGAAGGAGAAGATGATGATGATGATGACTCAGAGGATGAAGGAGAAGAGGAAGTAAGTATTCAGAGGTTACATAAGAATTTGGAGGAGTTACTTCTTTAAAGTACTATAGAGAAGAGTTTCCTGCTAAATTGTTAATCATGAGTGGAATAGCCACCACATGGGGATTATAGAAATCAGACGTGGACAAGGAATATGGCTTAGCCGGTAAAGGTGTCTGCTTCCAGGCCTGATGACCCGAGTTCTATCCCCAGGACCACATGGTGGAAAGGACAAAACTGACTCTGAAAGTTTTCTGTTGCCCTCTGACCTCTACATGCACAGAGACATACAACATACAAAGAAATAGATGTAATAAAATAGTTTTTAAAAGTAGATTTGTCTTTAGTTAGTTTTAAATAAATTTCATTTTGTAGTTATAGAGATTGAACCCAGGGTCTTTCATGTGCTAGGTAAGCCCTCTACCACTGAGTTAGATCTCCAGCCCTTAGTTGATTTTATTACTGTTTCAAGTTCTCTCCTGATCCCTGGTGGTCTAGTGGTAAAAGAAAAAAAAAAAAAAAGAAGAAAAACACAACAAAACAAAACAAAAAAACAAACAAACAAAACCCCCACAAGTTCTCTCCTGAAAATATATCATCTTTTTACATGTGTCATTTACAGCATAATTCTGATATGTCACTCAAGGAAATTTAGTGATTCTAATAAAAAGCAGAAAGGGAGGAATGTAGGAGATTTTGGTAGATAGATATACAGGATAAGATGATAGGCCTAAATACAAATTTATCTGTAGGCACAGTAGATGTAAACAGACTACACTTGACATGCATAACCCCCACATTCTCAGAATGACAGAAGTGAGAAATATTTTGTGATTCTATTATATTACTGGTAGTATATGTAAAATATAATTACACTGAAAGACTAAAAGTAAAGAAATAAAGAATATAGCAGAAATGTACTAAGCAAGTTAGATGATTAATGTCACAAAATTGACATCAAATAAAAATTAATGATTATAATTAGTGGTAAGAGTGACATCTCTTAATGGTAAAAGGAACATGTTGCTCTTCAGGGAAGATTGGCAGTCCCTAATATTTTGTGCATCTGAGGTGTTCTTTGTGTGTCAGGTAAACACCGACAGAATTACAAGGGGAACTTGACAAATATACAATCATAATGATAAATTCAGATATTGTTAAGACATTAGTGAAAAGAACAGGTTTGAATAATACAAATGAACAGATTTGATCTGCTGGGCATATGTAGTACCCTCATTTATCATTTTCTTTTTAAGCATACACAGGCAGTCAAAACCCACAGCAAATATCTAAGCTGTAAAGTGCTATAGAAACACAAACTTCTGTGGCATCAAGATGAAGGGGTGCTAAGTTACGGAGTTCTGTGACATGTGCGAGTGGGTTTGTAATGGATTGAATGTTTGTATCTGGTCAGAATTCTTATGCCAAAGCCCTGACCTCCAGGGTGCCTATATTTGGAAGTGAGGTTTTCAGGAAGTAATTCAGGTTAAAACGGATCAAAAGAGCCTGTAGAAATAATGTTCTTCTATGAAGAGACATCAAAGCTGGGTGGGATGGTGCAGGCCTGTGTAATTAAGTCCTCAAGAAATCGAGGCAGAAGAATCACAAATTCAGGACCATCCTGGGTTTCATAGTAAGACCCTGCCAACAAAATAAGAGAACAAAAGAATGTGAGACATTAGATAATGTATGCTTGCCTTTCTTTACCTTCCTTCCAAGCCCAGGAGGAATAGCTATTTGAAGATGCAGCAGGTCAACCATAAACCAGATTTGATATCTGTAGATGGAAGTTTTTGTCCAACCTGGTTCCGTAGCCATTCAGTCCTAGAGAAACACAGAGGCTTATATTAATTAGAAACTGTTTGGCCTTTTAGCTCAGGTTTACTATTAGCTAGCGCTTACAACTTAAATTAATCCATACTTCTTGTTTATGTTTAGCCATGTGGTTTGGTCCTTTTCTCAGTAGGGCATTCTCATCATTCTTCCTCTGCGTCTGGCTGGTGACTGACTCTCTGCTTTTCCTCTTCCCAAAATTCTCTTAGACTGGTCGCCCTATCTGTTCTTTACAGGGTACAAGAGCATTATCCCATAGCAGCTCTCCCTTTGCTTATAGCCTTCCAGCACCAAGAACTATGAGAAAATACATTTCTGTTGTTTAAGTTTCCCAGTCTGATATTTTATTATGACTGACTGAGCTGACCATTAGGAGCCTGCAAGACTGAGAAGAGGAGAAAAAAAAAAAAGGATATTATAGACACACACATGCTATAGCATACAAGTACATATATGGTGGTGAAATGTCATGTGATCACCATGTCAGGCTATGTTTTTATGCTAGTGAAGCTGATTAGAAAAAAAATCCAGAAAGCATGAAGAAATGCTGTCGGCAGGAACAGAATTTGACTGAGCCTTGTATCTGGTTACATTTTTTTAGGGGCATGATCTGGGGTAAGTTTTAGTCTAGCAAAAGTGACTGGAAGCAATAAAGGCACAGGGCACAATACTAGATTAAAGGGAAAATCAGCCTGTCTAGCCCAGAACTTCATAAGGAAGAGCAGGCCTTTGACCTCACTGATGTGTGAGTAAGCCCAAATTGTAGCTGTGCTGAGAAGTCAGTGTGTGGCTAAGGTAAGGGCTTTAGAAGTCCATTTGTAAGTGTAAGCTTTTCTTAGCCTTTTGCAAGTATATAAAATTATGTGGCAGTAAAAGCAAAGCTATTAGTGATGCATGACAACTGGATTTTAAAAGTGCACACTTAGTGGAAATGCAACATGTATCAGTATCATTAGAGACTTAAGTGAAATCTTCAGAGAGGGGACAGAATGGGATCGGGGAAGTCCTTATATCTGTTTTATTTCCTTCTTTCTCTTTTGATTCATAGCACGGAATCTCTGAAAGGTTAGGGTAGTTATGGTAAATGACCATTTAGCTTGAAGATTTTGAGTGGCTTTCTTAGATCCCCAGAAATTATGTTACCTTCCAGTGAAGGCTTCCCTTTCCGATGATACAGTTTCATGTTTATGAGTGGAAACTTCATGGTGTGTTGAAGGTTCTGAGTGAGTATGTAACTTTTCTGTATTCTCATGTTAATCCACATATGTGGGATGTTGACAGCTTCTTAGGTCACATAACACTAGAAATGGAGCTATAGGCAAAGGAATTCTTCTGATTATGTCTTAAGCATGAATATCCTTGTGGGATATAAATGGATGATTTCATATATACTATACAGATAATTTGTGTAACAGTCATTGGCCTGTATCACTGAATTAAAATTATTACTGGGCTTAGAAATAATTTTACCTTGTCCATTTGTACTTAGAGTCTAGATTTTTGTACTTATTGATTTAGAAACTAAGTTTAGTTCTTTCAGGAAACTGTTTTAAGGTAATAATCAGCAAAACTACAAAAAATTGTTTTATCAGGATGCTGTCTACATTTTTACAATTTAGGATATATCAGGTGTTCCATTTGCTTGGACATTCTGAAGTGCCTTTGAGTCTCTCGTATTTCATTTATACCATCAACCTTTTCTATCCATCTTCTTTTCCTCTTTTTTTTGTTTTTTTCTCAGCCTTTTTCTCTTTAATTACTCTTTGACCCTAAGCGTATGAATATTCTACAATCTTTTTGTAATCCACTTTTGTTTCCAAGCTGCTCTCTGATCATATTTCTCTATTACCGATGTTTCACAAGTACTAACTGCGTTCCACATCACCCATTTGTCTTGAAGCCTGTGCTGTCAGCTTCTGCCCTTGTCTCTGAGACTTCTCAGAGATCAGTGACACTAAATATGCAAGTCCAGTTTGGTGTGGTGGTATACACTTAGAATTTCAGCCTCAGGAAGCTTAGGCAAGAGGATTGCTTTGGGCTTGAAGCCAACCTGGCTTACATAGGGCATGCCAGGTCAGCCAGGGCTACATCAACATAAACAAACAGAATTAAAAGGGAAAAAAGTCCAAATCCAAAGATCTCTCGTGTCTCATCCTACGCTGCTGCATATGGAGCACCGCTGGCCTGTGCTGAAACTCCCTTTTTTCCCCTGAGCTCTTGGTTTGCTGCCTGTCCCTTGACTGTTTATTCAGGAGATGTATTTTTCAAACACCTGCTATCAGTCAGGCACTTTCTAGTTATTGGGGACACACAGGGCATGAAACAGACAAACTCCAGTAGTATTTACATTTCTGGCACTACTTTGTATTTTTGTGCCCTAATCTAGTCACGGGCATTTTCTGAGAAACTCTTCTTGCCTACCTTATACTAGTCTTGGGTAGTTTCTTGCATCCTTTTGCCCTTATAACTTCTGTTCACTCCCGGCAGCTAGTATTGTGTAGTCTACATTACAGTCTGACTACTCGGGAAACATAAGCTCTGTGCTCGATACTCTAAATTCAACACATCTAAGATCGAACTCAATGTTGTTTTGCTCATATAGTCTTCTGTTTTAACTGAACTGGTTGCTGTGCCTTCTCAGGGCTGCAGGGTTAAACACTCCATAACACAAGTCTTGTCACAAGCAATACTGCTATTGCCCAGGAGAGGAGTGCAAAGTGCCACAGTGGCAGTATTTCATCTGGGGATTCCTGGAAATAGTTTAAGTTTGTTGTTGCTCAGAATTTTTTAAAGACTTATTTATTTTATGTGTATGAATATTTTGCCTGTATGCATATGTATGTGCACACATGTATACCTGGTACCATGGATCCCCTGGAACTGGAGTTATGGACAGTTGTGAGCTGCCATGTGGGTGCTGAGAATAGAAGCCAGGTCCTCTAGAGGAACAGACAGTGCTCCTAACCACTGAGTCATTTCTCTACTCCTCATGTTGCTCAGAAGTTTTCAGAGCCAAGTTCCAAAATATAGAGCGAATGAAAAGACAAACTGGGCCAACACTGAACAGCTGTAGAATAACTCTGAGGCACTGTTGCATAGTTGTGTATCTTACCTACTTCCAAATGACTTGATACAGTAGTGTAAGAAAGCAGAAACTGGGAAGAATGAAGAGAAAAACCATGGAAGATAAAATTAATACAGAATATGGGAAACTGAGCGCTATCCTCAGTTTCTGAGGCAGCAGGGTAGGGGGTGGCACAACATTTTTGCCATTATTGACATTCTCCCCACTTAAAAAAAGGTTTGTTTAGGGGTGGGAGAGCTACTTAGTGTTAGGAGCCCTTGCTGTTCTTCCAGAGGCCATGGATTTGATTTCCAGCACCCACATGTGTCTCACAACCATCTGTAGCTCCAGTTCCAAGGGATTTAATGACCTCTCTGAACTTCAATAGTCCCAACACTTGGGAGGTGGAGACAGGACGATTAGGAGTTTTAAGTCCATTGAGTTCCAGGCCACATCGGACTATATAGTAAGACCCTGTCTGTAAAACAGAGAGCGCGTGCGTGCACACACAGACTCTCTATAAAATTAGGATTGAAATGCTCACTTTCATGTAATGTTTGCTGTTCTAGACACCTCTGCTCATTAAACAAAGCCGATACGACCAATCCTACAGTGAAGTGAGATTATTAATCAATATTACTTTACCTTAAACCAAAGGGACTGATTAAGCCATTTATATTCCTAATTTTAATTGAATATCATATAGTTCGCAGACTTAAAACTTCAGAGATTGTATTATAAAACAAATGACCCCCAACCTTAGTAAAGCTAGCCTTGGGTGTGTTTGAATATAAGACTTTTCAGTGTCTAAAATAAGGACCATTGAATAGTCAGTGGCTAGTTCTCTGTTTTGTTTTTGCTCCACAGAAATGAACTAGTTAGCCCAATTTAATTTACCTGCTTACTTCTGTCTGGCCATTAGATGATCAGTTGCTCTTTGCCCCAGGCATCACTATTTCACATCCCATTCTTGGAAGCCTGTCTGTGGCAAGCAACCAGCCTATTCTACTAGTTAGTACATTGTTGACTTGGCTGCCAGGGGCAGAAAATGCTGAGCAAAGATAGAAATCTTTTTCTCTGTCTCACGAATCAAACATTAAATCAGTTTGCAGGGCCAGTATATCACAGATAATTACTTTTCTTTCTTTTAAATTCTGCCATCATTACTTGAGCATCAAGATGGATGTTCAAGCTGTAGTCATGATTTTTGTAGATCTGTCTGCAGGAAGACAGAAGAGATAAAAAAGCTACTTATTTTGTACCTGACCTCTTCCATTTGAGAAATACAGCAATTACTTGTGGAAGTCAAGAGTCTGGCTAAATTTAATGCTTCTCATACAAAGGATAGATGATAGTGGGCAAAGTTGCAATCCTCCAAACATATGTCTGTATTTAGTGTTTGATAATTGGTTGTCATAGTTGCAGAGCTTCACTTTGGATTTTAAAATTTTACTCATTGTTGACAGTTTTTCATAATGTATACTCTATGTATATGTCTGTATATGTAGTATACTTATTTGATGTTATTCATGGATTTTGAGCATGAGCTACTTTCTCCAAAGGAACAAAAGACAGTTTGTTAAAATGTATACCCATTTTATTCAGTACTAAAAATGAATGAAAAGGTGGCTGGGTTGGAGCTACAGCTGATTGTCTGGAGTCTCTGTGTGTGTATATGTGTGTGTACGCATGCATGCATGTATACACTAGTGTGGTCATGAGTTTGAGACAAGCTTGAGCAAAATAGTGGGGCTCTTTTTAAACAAAAATACAGATACCAAAGATGGTGGCTTTTAATGAAGTCTTCAGACTCCTAGGATTTTGTTCCTATACCAGCATACATGAATTTGAATTCTATTGGATCTGTCTGGTTTGCTGTTTGCTTATTTTCTTCAGAAATGAAGTGCAGTCTTTGCAGTTCATTGACTTAAGGGAGCACTTCATAAAACTAGCCTCAGCAAAGATCTTAGTTAAGCTTAACTAGATATGTGTCCATTTCATTTGCAAAATCTTTGAAATGTTTCTTTGGGAGATGAAGGCAGAGATTGCTTTGATTTGTTGTGTTTTACAGGAGAATTTCCAGTTTTAAATGCGTCCTTTAGGGAAAGTGACACTGTAATGAAACACGTCACAGCAGTGAGCAGCAGAACTTTCCCTCAGCTCTCTTTGATTAACCTTCCCCTTCACCCCTGAAAGGGTTTCTCTGTGGAACAGTCCTAGCTGTCCTGGAACTAGCTCTTGTAGTCAGGCTGGCCTTGAGCTCACAGAGATCCACCTGCCTCTGCCTCTCAAGTGCTGGGGTTAAAAGCGTGTGCCATCACCACCTGGCTTTGATTAATATTTTTAAAAGGAGGTTTTATGCCACCCCCCTTGTTTCTTCAACTAATAAGCAACTCAGTCCCCAATTCTTTTTTATGGACATATCTAAATCTTACGTCAGAAAAGGCTAAAACAGAAGCCTTGGATGACAGGCAAATCAGACTTCACTAACTCTTTTGCCTATTAAATTTCTCCGACAAAGAAATCTACTGGTTTTCAACTGATCCCAATTAAACCCTCAGTGCTCCTTTTCCATCCTCTGGTTTCTGTTGATTAACATTCTAACTCGCTTTCGGGGACGTGCTGGCTAGTTTTCTGTCAGCTTGACACAAGCTAGAATCATTGGAGATGAGGGAGGTTCAATTTAGAAAGGCCTTCATAAGATCTGACTGTAAGCAGGCCTCTGGGGCATTATCTTAATTAGTGACTGATGGTGGAGGGCCCAGCCCACTGTGGGTGTTTCCTTGCCTGGGCTGGTGGTCCTGAGTTCTATAAGAAAGCGGACTGAGCAAGCCAGGGGAAGCAAGCCAGTAAGCAACACCCTCACATGGCCTTTGCATCAGCTCCTGCCTCCGTATTCCTGCCCTGTTTGCATTCCTGTCCTGACTTCCTTCAGTGATGGACTAAGATTTGGAAGTGTAAACCAAATAAACCCTTTTCTCTCCAACTTGCTTTTGGTCATGGTGTTTCATCATAGCAATAGTAACTCTGACTAGGATAGAAGTGGGTACCAGTGCTCCTCCCTGGCCTCTGCATCAGCTCCTGCTTCCAGGTTTCTGCCCTTTTTGAGTTCCTGGCCTGACTTCCCTTTGGTGGTGAACAGTAATATGGAGGTGTGAACCAAATGAACCTTTCCTTCCCACCTTGCTTTTGGTTGTGGTGTGTGTTTAATCACAGCAGTAGTAATGTAAGACAGAGGACCATTTCAGATGTGATCTTCTGCACACCGCCTATCCTGATACCAGCTGCACGTGCTGCTTCCCAGGCTTGCAGTTTGCTGCAGCAAACTTGTTTCCCTTGTTAAATCGTTATTTGTGTGCTTACCTCCTCTCTCTCCCGACAGCAGTTATATGAAATGATCTCAAATATAAATATTCTGGTAAAGTTCAGTAGTTTTGAAAAACTCCCAGCGCCTCTAGCACAAGTGTTTTATGAATATCAGGTATTGTATATAGAGAGTATTTGTTGGGTGGAATTGAGTGTATTTTATTTTTACATTGAAAATGTTAATTTTATGACATTCGAGCATTTTTATTTTGAATCATGCATCCAAATGGAAGTAGAGCTAGAGAATGAAGAAAGGTCGTAGAGATGCAAGTAAACCTGGTCCCGTAGGAACCATGGCCTCTGCCTTCTCTAGATATACACAGTGTGTAGTGGCCAATTATTGTGAACACTAGCATAAGGTGGAGTGAGGTGAAGTAAGTCATGTTCCTTGTGTCCTAGTACGGCGTTTGTACGATGAATTTTTGATGGCTAGAGCTGAAAAGGAAAGTGCCGGAGCACATACGGGTTAGGACGCTATAAACTGTAATACCAATTGCAATTCCATTCCTTTTTTTACTTTTTGTCTGCATCTTATCGGTAGTACCCACTGCCCTGGAACTTTAAAAAGCTCCCGCCTCATCCACCTCTTGAATTTGATGTTCACCACTTTGAACTCCTGTGGTTGGCTTTCTTTTATTTTGGAGATTGAACTCAGAGCATGACCGCTCCATGGTATGATTAAGGGAAAGGCTTTTATTGTAGATATGGTGGAGAGGACAAGCCAGCGGCCTCTGGAGGGCAGCATGAGCTTTGCTGTGCTAATAGGCCCACAGGTGTCCGTATGTCCTTGTCAGAAGTAAGGGAAGGACTCTCATCTAGCAGCCAGCAGTCCTCCTGTACTTCAGCTGGAGCCCATTCTGGGTGTTTGGACTGTTGCTTGGAGATTGATAACTGGAGTTTCCTTCGGACCTGACAGCTTTATTGGACATATTGGGCAAGCACTCTGCCAACTGAGTGACATCTCCAGCCCTTTTAATATGCACATTTTACTTTAGTAATTAGCTGGCATTTGTGTTTAGTGTTACTCTTAAAGCTAATCAAAAGGAAATGTTAATATATTAAGTTCTTTTAACAAGGAACTTGCTTTTTACTAATTTTTCATTCAGTTTTATTTACTGGAGGGTAGTAAATTTGTTCATTAAAGTAGAATTTGAGGATTTATTTTTATTTTTATTGGAACTGAATAAACAGCAGTTTAGAAGGAAATGTTAAAGAGTTGAAAAACTTTTTTTTTTTAATTCCTGTTTGTACATAATCCTGTTTTTTATAAAGTGAAAGTTATCACGAGCAATTAAATGGCGACTTTGGAATGATTGAGGCTTTTCATTGTCCTGTTTTTGTTGCTATCCTGTTTCACATTACTACAGAAAACTGCAAGTCCGAATTTTATGACTGTAACTAAAGGCTAAATGTAACAGTGATGGTTTAGCTGTGAACACCTGTTTTCCATGAACTTTGTCTGACTCCCTGGCTGGCACGTTCTGTGCTAGAGTCCAAGTTTGGGCCACCATCATGTTTCTCTGTCTTCTGGTCTGAAGCCTTTCATTGCCTGCCTTGGGCCTTGCCAGCCACCTGTATCAGTCAGTCTCCTTCGTTCATGCACAAGGAAAGAACGGAGAATGAAAAGCGGGGAGTGTTCTCGCTGAGTTTAGATGGGGTGATGCAATAATGAAACAGAGCATAGAAACAGTGTAGGGATCACCGTGTATAATATACACATGTTGACCTTTGGCAGTGCTGTCCTCTTCTTTAAAACAAAAATAATTTTATTTATTTGTGTGCGTATGTGCATGCAAATGCGTGTGGAAGTCAGAGGACAACGTTCAAGAGTCAGTTCTTACGTCCTACCATGTAGGATTGAGTTTAGGTCCTGAGGCTTGGTGGCAGATGTCTTTACCTCCTGATCCATCTTGCCAGTCCTGTTTTCATTGTCTATATTTGATCAATTTAATTTGAAGCTGACTTTGAAGAGCTGTTTTATTTTTAAAACAATGTGAGGAGGTGTAATGACTTTTAACTTCAAAGGGAATTAATATTAAAACAAAGTTACACCTGCAGAGTTCTGCCAGCAGAGGATGCTAGAAGCTTTCTTCCTGAGTCCTCAGCACTCCCACTGTGCTCACATGTGAAGGCTGCAGTCTCTGAAACGGGCACTAGGGGGAGGTAGAGACATTTCGGCTAGAATCCATTTCCATTTCCAACTGTCGCCTGTTTATGGTGGAAGGGGAAAGGTTTTTTTTTTTTTTTTTTTTAATAAAAAAAAAGCCAGATCTGGCCGTGAAAGGTCTGGTCTTGAACTTCTGAGTCTCCTGCCTCTGCCTTCTAAGTGCTAGGATTACAGGTATGCTTCATCACGCCCAGCCCGAGATCTGTGATAATACTACCTACAAATTGGCACAAGTGAGTTGTAGATTGAGATAAATGCAGGAATAGTTACTTTTAATTAAAACACATAGTTTTAAATTTCATCTTTAAGCTTTTAATTAACAGATTCCTATATAGGATAAGGATTGCTAGCAGGAATTCTACATGTAGGTACTTTATAACTTATGATTTTATTTGTAAGGTCAAATAATGCTTATTCCCCTGATCCAATCTTGTCAGGAGCCTACTCTAAACACTCTAGTTCATTCCTATCATTTGATAGTAATCCAGGTTCCTTGCCTTGGCCCCTGAGGTCTTCCTTGACTTGATTTCCACAGAGAATTAACATTTTATCCCGTTTGACTTCCTGTCTTGTTCATGTATCTAGCTGCACTGTCCTTTCTGCTCTTCTTTGAGCAACTAGAATGTTCCATGCATAGCCCTTGCTTTTATCCATCCTGTACAAGGCCTGATGCCCACAGCTTTTGCTGCCCCTTTGTCTTACTTGGATCTTTGTTTACATTATAGTCTCTTGCTACTTTATATCAAAGTAGCTCCTCTAGCCCATTGCTCTTCTCACTACTTTACAGTACCACTGTTATCTGACATCCTTGACTGTTGATTTATTGTCTCTCTCCTACCTAGAATGGACATTCTGTGAGGGCATTCACATTGTCTCTGTACTGCTGCATCTCCCTTGGCTATAAAGGTACCTGGCATCAAGTAAGCCCACCTTGCAACCTGCTGTGTGAATGAACAATGATAGTGAGGACCCTTTCTTTCTTTTCCCTTTCCCTTCCCCTCTTCCTTCTGTTTTAACTGCTTGTGTGTGTGGTGTCTGGTCTATACCCTGTGTGTATGCACAGGCCGGAGGGGGAGATCGTGTGCCCTCCACCTTATTCCCTTGGGACTGTTTCTCATGGAGTCTGGGGCTCAGCTGACAGGCAGCTGTCCACAGAAGTCCTCTTGTCACTGCCTCTCATAGTGCTGGCTCCTTTTCTTACAGCACGAAGAGCTGCTGTGAGCATCTTGTCTGTCTTACCAGTTCTTCCACTGTGCGCTTCATCTTCTGTACTCAGAAAACCTCCTTGTCTCCCCTTCCTGCAGCGTGCCTAATACTTTCTCTGAATCTTTCCCCATTTCAGCTGGGAATATTTCCCACCACCACCATCTCCTGTAAAGTTATAGACCCCTTTCTCGTCATCTTTTATTCTTGTTCTCCTCTTCTAGCTCTTCTCTCTTCCCACATATACTTCGTCTCTTGGCGGTCTTACTTCTGTTTCATTTTACCTTAAAACTTTTCTTTTGTGTTATGGGGGTCCAGGGTCTCAGAATGTAGCTACAGTTGGCATTAAATTTGTGATCCTCCTGCCTCAGCCTCCCAAATGTTGGTATTGCAGGTTATGCTACCATTTTCAGTGAAGGTGGTGGTGGCAGTAGCAGCTCCTTCCCCTCCTTCTTTTAGAACTGAATTTAGTGTAACGAAGTTGTCCCTGTTTCTCAGTCTCAGCTGTTTTAGTTGTGATATGAATTGATCTTTTCAACTAGTGACTGTCCTTACACAATTGGAAGCACATGATGATCTCCTCCACTTCTCTGACAGCTGAAGAAGACGGCCATAGAACCTGGCACATCACCTTGATCTTTTGGCCCAAAGTCTGTGTATGTAATTAGAAGACTTGTGTGGATTCGGCTACACTGGGCAGCCGGGAGGCCCCGGGAGTCTCCTATCTCCATCTCCCCAGTGTTGGAATTCTAGGCACATGACTCTGCCTGGCTTTTTGTTTACTCAGAATATGGGTGCTGGGGACTTGAACTCATATCCTCATGCTTGTGTGGCTGTCACTTGACTGCTGGAGCCATCTTCCTGGTTCTGAATTGACAGACTAGCACACATGTATAAAGGCTGTGCCATTAGAACTCTCCAGACCGTGATCCTTGTCTGAAAGGACATTTGTTCACTCCATTTGCTGCTAGGAGTGCAGCTAATTTAGATAATTTGACACAAGAACAAGACCCGCAGCACAACTCCTGCGGCCTCCAGGCAGCTGTTAAGATGATTTTGCTGTAGCTCAGAACGTGTGGCAACTGTAGACTAGAGTCAATTTTTTTCATCAGATGAAGAACTTATTAGCACAGTCTTGATTTGCACTGTCATGAAAGGTAATGCTTCAAGAAGTAAAAGAAGTAAGCCATTCACTATGTAGATTAGGCTGACCTCCAGCTCACAGAGGTCTGCCTGCCTCTGACTCCTGACAGCATCCTCACTGTTTTTGTTGGTTCTGGAGACAAAGTCTTAGGCCAGCCTGAGATTTTCTGTGTAGCTGAAAATTACCTTGCAGGCTTTAATTCTTTCTTTTCTTTTTTTTTAAATACATATTTATTTATTATGTATACAATATTCTTTCTGCGTGTATGCCTGAAGGCCAGAAGAGGGCAGCAGACCTCATTACAGATGGTTGTGAGCCACCATGTGGTTGCTGGGAATTGAACTCAGGACCTTTGGAAGAGCAGGCAATGCTCTTAACTGCTGAGCCATCTCTCCAGCCCCCTTTAATTATTTCTTACACTTAATTTATTTAAATATTTTGTGTGTATGTGTGTAGGCATGCATATACCATGGCACACGTGTGGATGTCACAGGACATCCACTGGGGAGTCAGTTCTCTCCTTTAACCATGTGGAGCAAACTTAGGTTGTCATGCTTGGTGGTAGATGCCTTGACCTGATAAGCCATCTTGCTTGCTCCCTGTCCTGCAGTCATTTCTACTGCTTCTGCCTTTCACCATGTCCAGCTCCCTTTTTGTACCATATATCATCCAGAAATAAACTTATGTTCAAGTCTAGACGCCTATGGTGCCACAGTGGAGCTCACCCAGTCTTTCCACAGTACCTGTGGCGTCCTTCCGACCTATGAAGACGGTGCTCTGGAAGTGGTTAAAAGGTGTGTCAGGCTTCAAATTTAGGGAATGTGCCACACCCATGTGCTTAATTAAGCACTGTGACCTTCATCACTGCTTGTCCCCTCACCCTCTTCCCCTTGCCTCCTGCTGTACAAGCTGGAAACAGCCTTTGACTCTGACTTTTCCAACAAGCTTCTCCCTGTGCTTGGCTCCTAGCACGATGCCGATGCCGTTGGTGTGGCAGCAGCTCTTGTGAGGAGCATCTCCTTCATCAAGAAAGACTTCATTTTTTTACAATCTAGGTTTTTCTCCCCTTCTTATGAAAGGAGAACATTTTTTTCCTGCAAAAACTTTCCTGCCTCTCAGAAGCAGAGTGGAATGACTCCTCCCTTGTGCTGCCTCTGGGTTTGCTATTTTCCTCCCTTATATTTTAATAGTGGGGTTGTTGAAATCTAGTTCATATATCCTAAAATTTGTTCAAAATCCTAAAATATAATTTTCAAGTATATTTATCTGGCAGTATTTTTTTTTTTTAAAAGAAAGGCTTTCTCTGTTTATCTCCGATTGTCCTGGAACACAGTTTGTAGTTCAAACTGGCCTTGAAATCACAGATATCTGCCTGCCAATGCCTCCCTGAGTATTGGGATTAAAGGCGCACCACCACCACCGCCCAGCTCTGGAAGTATTTAGTATATTCAGTGGATTGTAAAATTTTCACATCTGTTAATTTCTTCTTTAAAATGTTTTAATTAAAAACAATTATTATTTTAAAATATGTGTATATGTGCGGTCTGGGTGTATGTACGTGTGGCTGCAGCGCTGTCAGATCTCCTGAAGCTGGAATTACAGGCAGTTGTGAGTAACCTGACATAGGTGCTGGGAACTGAACTCTGGTCCTCTGGAGAGCAGCATGTGCTCTTAGACACTGAGCCATCTCTCCAGCCCTGCATTATCTGGTTCTAAAGTATTTTCATCCCCTCAAAGGTAGCTCTGTGAACTTTAACTTTTATTCTTTATCCTCCCCCAACCCTGCCCTAGTTTCTAGGTGTCATTGATCTGCTTTCTGTCTCCACAGATTTCCCTGTCTGAACAATTTCTGTCAGCAATCATGCAGTATGTGCTCTTGTTTGGCTTTTTTTTTTTTTTTTTTGCTCTGCGCAGGGTTTCCATGTTCATTTGTGTTGTGCTTCATTAGTTTTTAATTCCCACGTAACATTCCATTACCTAATAAACCCCATTTCCCCATTTATCATTTGGTAGACATTTTCTTTTTTAAGTTTTTCTTGGGCTATTTTGAGTAATGCTGTTCCTAGCATTTTATTTACAAGTTTTTATATTATTTTTGAGAGAGGTATGTCTAGAAGTGGAATTGCATGGTCAAATGGTAGTTGTGTTTACAAGCCTTTGAGGAACTGTACATTTCTTTTCCAAAGGGGCCTAGTCATGTACTACTTGCCAGTGGTAAACAGAGGTTCAGCTGATCCCCATCCTTGCCACTGCTTCTTAGTCTTTCTTACTGTAATCATGCCAGTACATACGAAGTAGTATTCTGTTTTGGTTTTGATTTTAATTTTTCTAGTGAAACATGATGTTGAACATCTTTTCATACTGTTACAATCATAGCTTTTTTTTTAGAGAAATGTGGTATTCAGATATTTTGCCCATTCTTTAGTTAGTAATCCTTTTATTATTGAATTAAAAGGGTTCTTTATTTATGTGGGCACAAACCTCATATCCAATATATGATTTGGAAATGTTTTCTTTTTTACATTCTTGTTTATTTATTGTGTACACATACATTAACATGTATGTTAACATGTGCACACACGTACACCATGGCAGAGGATACTTATACAGTTTATTCTCTTCTTTCACATTGGTCCTGGGGTCTGTAGGGTCTCTGTCTCCCCATTTTTCTTTCTTCTTTTGTTGATGGTACTGAGGAACAAATAGGATTTTTGTGTAGCTCAGGCTGGAGGTCTTGAACTTGAGGTCCTGTAGCTTCAGCGTCTTGAGTGCTGGGATTATAGGTGTGTACTATGTATAGTTTTGATGTGATTGACTCATTCAATCCAGTGTTTCTGACTCTTGTCACTTTCTTGATGTGCTTTAACTGCAAAAGTTTTAAATGTCTGTGAAGTACTTTGTCTGGACTAGAAAGCCTGGGGTAAGGTGGTAGGACATGTTGTCTCAGCAGAAGCATCTGTGGCAGCAGTAGAAGCAGAGTATGGAAGTCCATGGTACACATATGAAATATTTGTTACATTTGAGAAGTTATGGAATAAAGTTCAGTGTGGCTGAGACATACATAGTCTTAGCAGTCTTTACTAAACAGTTTGAGGTGGTATCGCCATGACCAGCGCTGCTTTGAGTGTGACTTGCGGCAGGGACTGGAGAAGTGGCAGGCACAGGTAAGGCTGGGGTTAGGTGGGCTGTAGAGAATTGTACCTTCAGCAGTCCGGAAACTCAGCGCACTAGTTTTATATCAAATGATAGGGTACATCTTTGTAGGAAGTCTCCGTAGGAACACAGCCTTAGGTTGCGGTCATCTGGAATGAGGAAGCTGCAGTTACTATATACTAGTTTTAGCTGAAATTCAACCATTCCCAGCTCAGGGGAATCTGCCATGCCCATGGGTCTGAGGGACTGGTATCCTAGACATGGATTGTCATGGCAACAGTACACATTCACTTAGGACTTCATTTGCTCCCCACATGATAGCTATTTGTATTTTGATATGTATTTTTTAAAGTTTTATTTGTGGGGCTAAAGAGATGGGTGATCATTTAAGAATGGGTAATGTTCTTCTAGAGGACCTAACTTCAATTCCCAACAATCGCATTAGGTAGCTCATAACTTCCTGTAACTCGAGCTCTGGGGATCTCTGATTTCTAGGGTACCTATATTTGTGTTCACATTCCTCCCACACATAGGTGTGTGTGTGTTGGGGAGGATGATGTGGATGTTTGTGTGTGTGTTGGGGAGGATGACATGTGCTGTAGTATGCTTGTGGAGGTCTGAGGACAACATTCAGTAGTCAGTTCTCTTGTTCCACCAGGATCTCTTTTGTTTCTTCTGTGCAGTGCATTCTAGGCCAGTTCCCTGAGTGTCTCCAGGCAGTTCTCCTGTTTCCATTTCCCATCTAATTGTAGGAGTGCCGGAACTACAGATGCATAGTATTGCATCTGGCTTTTACTTTTTTTTTTTTTTTTTTGAGACAGGGTTTCTCTGTAGCTTTGGAGCCTGTCCTGGATCTAGCTCTTATAGACCAGGCTGGCCTCGAACTCACAGAGATCTGCCTGCCTCTGCCTCCTGAGTGCTGGATTTAAAGGCGTGAGCCATCAATGCCTGGCTGCATCTGGTTTTTAAAACAACATTTTTAATTTTTAACTATGTGTATTCATTTGTATCTGTGTGGGGTGCATGTGCACCTGAGTGTATGTGCTTGAAGAGGCCAGAAGAGGGTGTTGAAGATGACATTAAAGGCTATTGTGAGCTACTGAACTCAGGTGCTGGGAAACAAACTTGAGTCCTCTGCAAGAGCAAGAGCAATAAGTGCTTTTTAACTATGGAGCCATCCCTCCCTGCTTTCCTCTCCCCTCTTTTGGTGTGGGTTTTAGGGGTTCATATCCAGGATGTCAGGTATGTGCATTAAGTGCATTTTAACCCATTGAGCCATCTCAGATTTGTGTCTTTTTTTTTTTTTTTTGGAGACATAGTCTGACTGTACAGTCATAGCTTGCCTGGAACTCAGTATGTAGACCAGGCTGGCTGAAAACTCAGATCCACTTGTCTCTGCCTTGAGAGAGCTGGGATAAAAGACATTTGCCATTATACCCAGCTAGGTTTGTGTTTGTTTTAGTTATTAGTGACATTGCAGTTTTTTTTTTCTTTTTACAAGCTTATTTTTGCTTATCTTTGGAGAAGTGTCTTACTCAAGTCTTTTGCTTCAGGTCCATTAATTAATTAATTAATTTTATTGATCCTAAGACTTGAACCCAGGTCTTGTACATGGAAAGTAAGGTTTCTACCACTTAGCTATATCCCAAACCTTTGCCCCATTTTTAATTGTGTTATTCTGTTATTGAGGTGTAGAATTAAAAACACACACACTCTGGATATTAATCTGTTCAAATATGTGTGATTTATTAATTTTTGATTTTTTTCAAGACAAGGTTTCTCTGAAGCTTTGAAGCCAGTCCTGGAATTCTTTCTATAGACCAGGCTGACCTTGAACTAACAGAGATTCTTCCCACCTCCCCTCTGCTGGGATTAAAGACGTGCACCACCACCATCCAGCTATGATTTATGAATAGAACCACTATTATTTCTTTTTCTGTTCATAGATTTAAGTAAGTTAGGAAAAGATTTCAAACTTTGGAAAGTGTCAGAGTCATATAATTCTGTCCTAGAATCCCTCCACATTTCCAGGAGATCTTCTACATATGTCTGAAGACATCTCAGATACCTGTTCTCTACTGCCAGGCAGAACGGAATGGAGCACTGCATGCTGTGAGCTGTCAGCGTCTGCAGCATTTTCATTTCCTCATTGTCCTGAAGGCCCCCAGTGAGCTGAAGCTTTCCTATTGGACTCACAACTTCACACTTGGTGGATAGTGTATGATTGGTGTTTGTTAGGTGAATATAAGACTAACAGTTGAATGAAAGAATTGTTGAGTCAGTTTTATCTGCTCCTCGGAGATAGGGTAGAGTTTGCTTTAATTCTGATCTTTGTTTCCAAGTAGTCTTTTATTATGGCTTACAGTAGCAAACATAGACAGCTTTCTTAACTCCTGACTTTTCACCTGAATGACTCTGATCTGTGAATCTTTTGAAAGCACTGTCGGGTGTTCCTCATAGAATTGTCCAGGTTAGCCCGGATGTGCTTAGTGCTGTTATTTGAGACAGACCACAGAGCCTCAGAAATACCCTTCAAGTGGCATTTAAAGCCTATCCAAGACAAGAAGGACTATCTTCTTTTTTCCACTAACATTGTAGCTTTTGTTAAGAGTTCTTATTATAAATTACTTTGCTACAGTAATTTAGTCTATGATGTTCCTTGGCAGCAAAATCTTGAAAATATTTTATTGTAATTGTGAATTTCACACTAAACCATATTTCAAAGTCATTAGCAAAAAGTTCTGGAAAAAAGTACAGTCACTAAGTGATATGCTTCAAAAGATGGATTGCTACTATTTTAGATGATTAAGTTATGCCAATTATATGGGCTTTTTATGAGTTATGCCCTCCATGATTTCCAGTAAAACTTTGGTTTTAAATGTAAACAATACTTTTAATTCACTCCTAATGTAAATATGAAGTTCTGTGGTCTGCATTTTTGCTGAAGTGTTAGAAATTGTCTATATATAGGCACATTCTGCATTGAATTAAATGAAATAATTCTCATACCAGCCCCCCCTTTTTTTGCAATGGCGTTTCTACTTGCTGAATGATTAAAAAGTAATTAGTATGAAATGAAAGGCAGACTGTAATAGTTCCTTCTCTTAAGTAATTAGCTATAAAATGATGTGTAGGTTTCCTCTCTAACCAAAACATTTCAAATGCTGTCGCTTGAAAACAGTCAGAAGCGGTGATGTCCTCTGTAATTCAGTGGAGGGAGAACCCGGAATCCGTCTGTTGGACCTCTTAATTGTTTTTGAATTTGTGTCAGAATATTTTCATCTCTGAAATAGGTTATGTGTAATACTTCTCAGAAAATATTAAACTTTTTTTTAAAGATTTATTTACTTATTATGTACATAGTGTTCTGTCTACATGTTTGCCTGCAGGCAGATCTCACTATAGATGGTTGTGAGTCACCATGTGGTTGCTGGGAATTGAACTCAGGTCCTCTGGAAAACAACCAGTGCTCTTAACCTCTGAGCCATCTCTCCAGCCCCGAAAATATTAAACTTTAAAGTAGTCTCGTTGCTTTGAAATAAACTGAAAATTCCCCAGCTGTTTATTTGCTTGTGCTCAGCTCTCTTCTGGTTCCTAATTGCCTTCAGTAATCCATTGCAGCAGTAAGCTATAGCAGCATTTCTGATGCGAACAGCCCAAAACAAAAATCTGCCTTCACCTCTCTTGTTGCGGTGCTCGTCGTGAATTTAGTTGTGGAATAATCATTTTCTTACATGGTTTTGACTTTTGGGGAACTGTTGTCTACTGCTTCTTATTGGACTGACCTGACGGGATAGTGCCTGCTTCTGTTTATGATCATAACCACCAATCCCAAGGTTTTACTTAAATGAAAAACTACAGTCTAACCTGATCAAGACAGACAGTGGGTATTTATTCATTCCCCAGACTTTTCTGTGTTCCATATGTTAGGTGTTTTTTGGTATGAGGATCCAGAAACGAGAGATATATACATACATTTAAGAGACTAGCATTTTGCAGTTTGGTTAGAGAGCGATTAGGAGAGGCGAGGTAGCATTACAGTATCCCATGACATTAGTGTCTGAGGTAAGAACAGTTGTCATGGGATGGCATGGAAATGCTATTTAACCCAGAATGTGAAGTGTTGTGAAACCCTTCCAGGAGCCAGTGATATCTGAGTTGGGTCTCTAGGAATCAGGGAGCTAACCAGGAAGCTAAGCCTAGAAAAGAGGGAGATGTGATATCCAGAGAGTTAGAACCTTGGCGTGAATAGTGGCCATTCCGATTGAGCTCTATCATGGGTTACATTCTGCATGAAGGACTTCGTGCCACACCTTCATAGCAAGCTATAGTTATCCAGACTTTCCAGTGAGGAGACTAAGAGTTATCACTTAATAACATGATTGACAAGTGGCAGGACTACATCTACCTCTAGCTTTCTTGGCCTTTTTATCCCAGCTGTTTTCGCTCAGGAAGGGCACTTTCAGAATGGAGAGATGGGTAGTCATCATGCTGTTGGAAAGCCAGGAGAGCAGGCCAAGTCTGGGGCATTTACAGTGACATGCTTATTCATTCAAGAAATATTTACTCGGTGCTTCCAGTGTGCCCAGATCTGTGCTAGGCTCTAGGAATAAAACGGCAGCTGCCAAGTGGTAAAGTGGCATTTGGAAGGAGGAAAGAGAGACCAGGTGAAACCCATACTTTGGAAAAACCTTAATTGTAGAGGAGAAGGTAATCCACTCTGTAGCTTAGGCTAGCCTTGAACTCAAGATTTGCCCAAGTCTCTCAGTTGCTAGAATCATAGGCATAACCAACATGCTGGTTAGTAATGGATGGCTTTGTAATGGACATAGGATGTTAGTGTAATCATCCTGCTCTTAGATAATGAAGATTTGATTAAATAATGAAGACACATAATCACATGTTTATTGTGAGCGCTTATATCTTATTTATGTATCCTCTACTATCTCTTACTTAATCTCACCACACTTCTGTCATTTGTTATATTAAATTATAATCATAGCCAGATGGTGGTAGCGCATGCCTTTAATGTCAGCACTCAGAAGGCAGAGGCAGGCAAATTTCTTTGAGTTCCAGGCCAGGTTATTCTACGAAGTGAGTTCCTGGACAGCCAGAACTGTTATAAAGAGAAACCCTATCTCAAAAAAGCAAAAACAAAATTATAGTCATGCTATCTCCTTGGTTCATGAACTTCTTGAGAGGGGAGGTTGGTAGATGCCTAATGTCCACTTCCTGAGTATTATGATCTCACTTGAATAAATGGTTATTAAATAGGGAGTGACTTATCATTCTGCTTGGAGTTGTCTATATTTACTGTGTACATGTTAAGTGTACACAGTGTATAGAGAGCAGAAAGAAATGACATATTTTACTAATATAACAGCCAGATTTTGATATTTACTATTTATCTGAAAGCAGTGTTTTACAGAACAAATTTGTTTTAAATTGGTCAGCAAACATTGTTGGTAGTGTAGTTTTAATTACCAGCTAGAATTAATAATGCTAATCTACTCTATTGTTTCTTCAATGCCTGTTAGGTTCCCTTTGAGGGTTTTTTTTTTTTTTTCCCCAAGACGGGGTTTCTCTGTGTAACAGTCCTAGCTGTCCTGGAACTTGTAGACCTCTTGTAGACCAGACTGGCCTTGAACTCACAGAGATCTGCCTACCTCTGCCTCCCAAGTGCTGGGATTAAAGGCCACCACCACCCGGCTCCTTTGAGTTTATTATTATAATAGAGAATTTTGAAAATTGTTGAGGTGTTTTCCTTATATATCAAAGTACTGTACTTATACAGATGTAAAGGTTTTTTTTTTTTAAATATTTATTTTTATTATATATACAATATTCTGCCTGCATGTATCCCTGTGGGCCAGAAGAGGGCATCAGATCTCATTACAGATGGTTATGAGCCACCATGTGGTGCCTGGGAATTGAACTCAGGACCTCTGGAAGAGCAGCCAGTGCTCTTAACCTCTTGCCAGCGCCAAAGGTTTTGTTTTAAATTTGTTCTTTGTGTATCAGTGTTTGGCCTACACATATGTTAGTGTACCAAATGGATGCCTGCTGCCTGTGGAAGCCAGAGGCTTAGATTTTCTAGAGCAATTTAAAGATGGTCGTGAGCCACCATGTGGCTGGGAATCGAACCTGGTTCCTCTGAAAGGGCAGTCAGTGCTCTTAACGGTTAATCTGTCTCTCTAGTCCCAATTTGGAGATATTTTTCAACTTTAATCAAGATTTTTTTAAACTGTAAACTTTTTTACATTTGTCCCTCCATCCTCTGTGTATACAGATGCTATAGTGTGCTTAGGGATGGTGAATGACAACATTTGGGAGTCAGTTCTCTCCTTCCTCTATGTGTGGTCCTGAGATTCATCTCAGGTCGTCCAGCTTGACAGCAGGTGCCTTTGTCCACCGAGCCAACTCACTAGCCTTTTTTTTTTTTAATATACATTTTATTTATTAGTGTGGGGGCATGCTTTTGCCATGTTACATGTGCAGAGGGCAGGGCACAGCTTGTAGGAGTCAGTTCTCTGTGGTCCTAGGGATAATGCTCAGGTACTCAGGCTGGTCGCAAGTATTTAACTACTGAACCATCTCACTGGCCCTGACAGAAGCTTTCGATCTTTCTTGATTTTTATAAATTGTGACTTCAAGGAAAAACAAATCCTTAATATCTCAAATATTATCAGTATCTACTGATTTGTTGTTTAATGCTTGATTTCCCCCGTTAATGTGCTGGGTAGATCCACATGAACATTATTTTACTCACTGATGTTATGGAACCTTCCTGTTTCAGAACCCTGTCCAAAGGATTCCTGATTCGCATGAGATAACACTGAAGCATGGCACTAAAACAGTAAGTTTAACATGTTTTTGCCTGTTTTTGAGTAACAGCTTTCCTGGAAAAGTCAGCTGATGAGGTGTATTAACAAGCCCAAGACCATTCTGAGGCCAGCTGATGTTGTGAAAAGTGCATAAGTAGAAAGATGACTTTCACGTTCAATCCGAGTAGCTGCGAATTTCACTGTCACGGGGACCACTTGCTGTCAGTGTTGTTGTTGGCTTTAAGAACCTCTTTTCCTGGGATCTAGATAAATTATAAAGTGACACTCAAATAATAGTTTTGTTTCTAATAGCTTGGGAAAATTTCCCATTGTCCTCAGCTTTATTCCATATCAGTGAAAGGCATAAATTATTCAGTTTGCTGATAAATGTTGAGATAAGAAATACACTTTAAATGGTTTTGTGTTGCTCTAAGATTACATTAATAATATTGTATTTTCATATCATTTACCTACTTATGTTACTTAAAGCCTAATAATAGAAATACTCGCTATGTAAGGTGAAATCATTGTGTGTTATTGTAAAATTATTAAAAATGATGGTTGAGTGAGCAAAGTGCATATGCAATGGCAGTGTTCCAGACGCCAAAACTGTACAATCATACCTTCTCATCTCACTGAGACTGCCATTTATTTTTAGATGTGTGTCACATAAGAAGGAAACACATTCTATACTGAGAAAGAAAACATTCAACAGAGGTCGATCCAGAAATGTGAAAATTAATAGATAGGAATCTTAAAGTAGTGTCTGTCATTCATGCCACAGAAGCTTTTCATTTGTAAAGATGTTTTCATACATGTATTTGTTAAGTATAATCAGTTTAATGTTATTTTAAATGAAATGAAATAGCCTCATTTCTGGCGGTTAATGTCAATACACATAAATGTTATATTAAAAAATACTTGTGGTCTTCAGTAGATTCTGAATCTAAATGGTTTTGACAGATTTTTGGGAGTGGGAAGTTTCTCCCAAATATTTGAGAACTGCTGCCTTTATTTTCTTCTTATTAACATGTGCTGTAAAAAGATACGGGACTGGAGAGATGCCTTAGCAGACCTGGGTTCAATTCCCACACCCACATGGCAGCTCACAACCTTCTTCCACTCCAGTTCTAGTGTGTTCAGCACCCTTTCTGGTCCTCCTTGAGCGCCAAGTATGCATGTGGGTCTTATGGATGTGTAGCCAGTGCTTTTAACTGCTGACCCATCTCTCCAGTCCCAGATCGTTAATTCTTTCTTTCAGTCCCAATATTAGTAATTCTTTCTTTTTTGATTACCTACTCTAATAAAGGTTTCTCATTTTCATTGAAAAATTCACTGGGCCAACTATTCTAGTTCTGTGAATTTTTCTGTGTTTGCAAAGTTCTGTTTCACTTTCCACTCCTGTGGTGGTTTGAAAGAAAATAGTCCCCAAAGGGAGGGACACTATTAGAAGGTATGGCCTTGTTGGAGGAAGTGTGCCACTGTGGGTTGGCTTTGAGGTCTCTCTTGCTCAAACTTCTCAGTGTGACTGTTAGCAACTGTTGCTTGCAAGATGTAACTCTCAGCTCCAACGCCACATCTGCCCGCATGCTGCCATACTCCCTGTCATGATGATAATGAACTGAACCTCTGAAACTGTAGTTAATGTTTTCTTTATAAGAGTTGCTATGGTCATGGTGTCTCTTCACAGCAATAGGAAGCCCTAGTTAAGACAACTCCGAACTTTCTAATTTCTTCTTTTTGCTTCCATTTGATTTACTTGCTTTTCTTTTGATAGTTTTTAAGAGTGGAAGGTTAGGCTGTTGCTTTTAGATTTTCTTCTTTTCCAGTGTACATAGGTATATCATGCTTATATATTTTTCTATGAGCACATCTATTTTACATATTGTGTTAATAAACTGCTGATGGTGATAATAAAAGTGGATTTTTTGTCATCTCACAAAAAGACTGAAAGATTTAAAAGTGGGAGTTTTGTAGGGTTTCTTTTAAAATTTGAAGTAAAAATGTATGATCAATGGTTTATATTGAGCTGAAAAATTCTTTAGTAAATGTTCCTTGGGCATGATTTTTAAAAAATTTAAATTAAAATGATATTTTAAATAATCATAAAAAACTGTCAAATAGTCAAACATTTATACAGTTAGTATTCTGCCAGGTCAAATAAATCGCCTAATTCTGGATTCACATCTAAAGCTTAGGACTGAGAAAGTGGCAAGTACTCTAAGTGTGAGGGAGAGAGCTGAGGATGAAGATGCTAGAGCCCGTTCTCAGGCTGAAGTAAAAGACGTGTGGATATACGTAGACATGTATGCATGGAGTAGCAGTTAGGGAAGAATGGGGCTGTAGATCTGAAGGAGACGTGTGGATATATGTAGACATGTATGCATACAATAGCAGTTAGGGAAGAAAGGGGCTGTAGATCTGAAGGAGACGTGTGGATATATGTAGACATGTATGCATTCAATAGCAGTTAGGGAAGAAAGGCTGTGTGTGAATCTGAAGGAGACTAGGGAGGGAGATATGGGAGGTTTTGGAGGAAGGGAAGGAAAGGGAAGGGAGAAATGTTATAATTATATTGTAATCTCAAGAAAATAAATAAAAGATGGCCTGGGGGTAGCTGTAGGACATGATCTGTTATTTTATGTAGTAAGCTAAAATAGAAAGCTTAAAATAATTTATTTCTTGGTCAGAAAAGTCTAGACCATTGTCCATAATAATTTGGTACCTATTTCTGCATTTTATATCAATTAAGATAATTATTTTTTCAATAATATGTTTAGCATAAGCATTGATGAATTATACTGACACCTTGGTGAGTTTCTATTTTCTTTCAATGTGATTAAAACACACTGGAGAATTAGTTAAACTTTCTGTGTTCTTCAACTCTTGGGAACACAGGGATTAAGGGTTAGTTTAGCTTATGGAAGGACACATTCCCTAACTGGGGCAGATTATTTTGTCTTCACTGAGAACTGTTTTACAGACTTCATATCCTTTGGTTTATATGGAATAATGCTTATAGCGTTGACAGCGATGCTGCTACATCTGAATGCTAGCTCTGACAGCATCACTGTGAATCCTGGCATGTGAGTACATGCCTGCAATCTTGGCATGCTGGAGACAGGGACAAGAGAAACATGTCAGATTGAGTTTCAGTTAGATCTTCCTATTGAAACCTTGTCTTAAAACAAAACATAAAAACCAAGTACCCCTAAACCAATTCCCAACCCCCAAAACAAGAAAACAGCTCCTCTAGAACAAAACACCATAGCCATCTTGAAAAAAAATCTCAATAATGAACCTTTATCATCTTGTAATTTTCCCTGCCCCTAGAATTTGCTATCCTTCTCTCTCTCTCTCTCTCTCTCTCTCTCTCTCTCTCTCTCTCTCTCTCTCTTTTCTTTTTGGTTTTTCGAGACAGGGTTTTTCTGTAGCTTTGTAGCCTGGAACTAGCTCTGTAGACCAGGCTGGCCTTAAACTCACAGAGATCTGCCTGCCTCTGCCTCCCGAGTGCTGGGATTAAAGGCATTTGCCACCTGCCACCACTGTCTGGCTCTTTCTGTCTTTAGTAGCACAATAAACTTAGAGATTTATTCTATTCTTTCTTACTGTGTTGTTTGAGTTATGATAAGAATTCCTTCCTTCCTTCCTTCCTTCCTGCCTGCCTGCCTGCCTGCCTGCCTACCTTCCTTCCCTCCTTCTTTCTTTTCTTTCTTTTTCTTTTTTTTGGTTGTTTTTAGACAGATGATAGGATCTCATTATATAGCTCTGGCTGTCCGGGAACTCACAGAGATCTACCTGCCTCTGCCTCCTGAGAGCTGGAATTAAAGATGTGCGCCACCACACCCAGCTGAATTATTTAAGCTGAGAGAGAGGGGGGTGGGGTGGGGTGGCGAGAATATGAATATGTCTGGTTCACATGGCCTGTGCATGTACAGGTATGCGTGCGTGTGCATGTAGAAGCTAGGGACTGACATCAGCAACTTCCTCAGTTGCTCTTTATCTTCTCTTACTAAACCTGGAACCTATCAATTTGGCTAGGATGGCTGGCAAGTAAACTCCAGGAATCTGCCTGTTTCCCAAACACATGCCAGCACACACATGCACACACAACACAAACAGCATCACATACACATAAATACCAGTATTTTTCTTTATTTCAAGATAAGCAATGCTTACAACAAAGTAAAATAACATGGAGGATGCTATCCATCGGTGCTTTTCCGGAACAGCAATAGCTGATGGTGCATGTTTGCAGTGCCTGATAGTGGTGGCGCTGGGGACCAGAAGTGGGGATTGGAATAGTAACTTGCCTTCCTCCACTCATTTGTTTGCTTGTTTTGAACAGGTTTCTGCTTTGGGTTTGGATCCCTCAGGTGCCCGTTTGGTCACTGGAGGATATGACTACGATGTTAAATTTTGGGATTTTGCTGGAATGGATGCTTCTTTCAAGGCATTTCGATCCCTTCAGCCTTGTGAGTGGTATGTATGTATTTAATATCTCTATATTTGGTTTGTTATTATTTTCATATTTAGAGGTAATGCTCTGGTCATTTAAACTCAGTCTATAGTGAATGGTATTTAACTTATATAACTTGTATCATTATTAAATGAAAATAAAACAAACTGTACATTTCTCTTTTCCTTAGCTTCATTCACACACACACACACACACACACACACACACACACTTTCCTTATATATGTGTGTAGGTGCATGTGCCATGGCACACGTGTAAAGATCAAGAACAAATTTTATGGGTGAATTCTCTCCTTTCATTGTGTGGGTCCTGGGGATCCAGTAGAGATCTTCAGGCTTAGCAACAGGCACCTTGGCACCTTTACCCACTGAGCCATCTTCTAGACCTTGACTTTTGTTTTAAAGGCATTTTCCATCATTAAAAAAAAAAAAAACATGTCTTTAAAATATTCCAGTCAATAATGCTGTATAATGTGGTGGTCTTTTGATTATTAGAGACAGGGTTTTTCCATACATTCCTGGCTGTCTTGGAACTCACTATATAGACTAGCCTGACCTTGAACCCACAGAAATCCCTCTGCCTTTGCCTCTTAGGTGCTGAGATTAAAGGCGTGTGCCATTATACCTGGCTTATAATGTGTTTTTGTTTATGGTATACATTAAGCCAGTATTCAGGCAGTGGTCCATGCTGCTTTGTTGGTCAGTTAGCATTGTGCCAAAGGGCTTGACATGTTTTAAGCATTAGCCATTAGCAGCTTTCTAGTGTTGACTATATATGGGCCTCTAGCATTTTGCTTCCTTGTATTATTTTACCTCTTTGTCTACTGTCCAGTATTTTTTTAGAGAGAGTAAAGGCTTGATTATACTTCATACTATATCACCCTGAGTGTCATATACTGTCATATTGCTCTAATATTAGTGACTAGAAAATTAAATAGTTAAATTAAATTGGTATTACTGATAGTAATGAAGGAATCACTTCATTATAAAGTGATTTTTTTTTTGAGACAGTTTCTTTGTGTTACAGCCTGGGGACTTGCTTTGTAGAGAGATTTGCCTGCTTCTGCCTCCCAAGCGCTGGGATTAAAGGTGTGTGGCACCATATCTGGCTCAAATACAGTGCAGGCAGACCACATATAAACTTTTTAAAAATGATTTATTTATTTTTTTAAAAAACTTTTTTTTTGGTTTTTCAAGACATGGTTTCTCTGTAGCTTTGAGCCTGTCCTGTAACTAGCTCTTGTACACCAGGCTGGCCTTGAACTCATAAAGATCTGCCTGTCTCTGCCTCCCAAGTGCTGGGATTAAAGGCGTGCGCCACCACCACCCGGCTGAAAAATCTTTTTTTTAATTTCACTTAGCAGGAGCTTTGTGGAGAAATACCTTGGCACCAAGTAAATAGATAACTCTTCTTTTTCATGATGAACTTATTGCCCATTGATGTTTATTATCTGGATTATTGGTCTCATTGAAGGTTACGTATTGATGATTTTCTAAGTCTGTCATTTTGCCTATAAACTTAGTGGTACTCTTTTAAAAGAAGAAGTTTTCTCAGTTACTGATGCTGTTTGGTTACTGTGAAATGCAGTTCTTACTTCAGAGGCAATGGAAGTGCTTGATTATTTCACTGTATCCACTTCAGCTCCAGGGTAGTGGTAACAAATGAGTTACTACTTTTATTGATTGTGGTGATTTGAATGGGAATGGTCCCATAGGCTCATAGGTTTGAAAACTTGATCCTCAGATAGTAGACCTGTTTGGGAAGGATCAGGAATGTGGCATTGTTGGAGGTGGTGTGTCACTGGGGGCGGGAATGTGAGAGTTCAAAAGCCCACATCATTCCCAGTTGTTTTCTCTGCCCAGTGCCTGTGGATTAAGATATACTTTGTCCACTGCTCCTGATGCTATGCATTTGCTCTACCTTCATGGACTCTAAGCCTCTGAAACCATAGCCCAGTTGAACATTATTCTTTTACAATTTGCCTTGGTTATGGTACTCTGTCACAGCTGTAGGAAAGTAACTACAGCATTGATACAATTATTTTTTCCTTTTCTTTGACTTTCTATGCTTCTAGTACTTCTTTTAACTATTTTCATGGGTTTCTGTTAGTTGCAGCCATTCCTTTTGGTCTTTGAATTGTCCAGTTTTGTCCACTGGGAGCCCTCACTGGCTACAATATGACATGAATTTATATGTCTTTAAAAGCTGACTTAGTTTCTGAGACAACACAGATTGTCTCAGATATATTTCTTTCCAAGTCCTGGAATTAGTGCTTCTCCAACAAGCTCACTTTTCTTTTTGCAACAATGGTATTTAGAGATCAAATATGAATGCTGGAATGCTCATTGACACTGAAGCAAGTTTTTCTTCACCTTTTGAATGAAAAGAGGTAGAAAATACACACACACACACACACACACACACACACTAGTGTATGTATGTGTGTGTGTGCTTAAATGACAAGGTCTTACTGATTTTTTTTTTCTTTTGGTTTTTTGAGACAGGGTTTCTCTGTAGCTTTTTGGAGCCTGTCCTAGAACTAGCTCTTGTAGACCAGTCTGGGCTCGAACTCACAGAGCTCCGCCTGCCTCTGCCTCCCGAGTGCTGGGATTAAAGACATGCGCCACCACTGCCTGGCGGTCTTACTGATTCTTAAAATTTTTTAATAAACTTAAAGAATTTTTTTTAAAATTTATTTACTTATTATGTATGCAGCATTCTGCCTCCATGATGCCCAAACGCCAGAAGAGGGAGCCAGAGCCACCAGGTGGTTGCTGGGAATTGAACTCATGACCTCGGGAAGAACAGCCAGTGCTCTTAACCACTGAGCCATCTCTCCAGCTCCCCAGTTTCAGAAATTTTATTTATGGGAAAGTGACAAGGATTAAAATTTCTGAAATTAGGGCTGGAGAGATGGCTCAGCAGTCAAGCACAGTGGCTGTTCTTCCAGAGACCCCAAGCAATTCCCAACAACCACATGGTGGCTCACAGCCATTTATATATAGTATGACCTGATATAGTGGCATAAATTCGATAGAGCACTTAAATACATAAAATAAATAAATAATTTTTAAAAAATTTTTTGAAATTAAGCTTATTAATTGAGGATAATACTATTAAACAAGAGAGAGTTTCTCAATGTTTGTTGTCCTGGGGTATCATTGGCTTTAGGCATACTAAGCTAGAAATGACATGTTTACATACTAATCTATGTATGTCATATGTCGGTAACTTTTGTATGTGTCTGCATCTGTATGAAGCTAACATTAGTCATAGAGTGCCTCTCATTCTAATACAGTATCACTTGGGTTCATTCTGTCTTTACCCCTGTCTTGCATCTCCTCTTTTGAACACGCCCATAGGGTAAGTAATCTAATGATCTGTTCTTGATATCTATAGTTAGCCAGCAAAGCAGTAGAATCTCTTGTACTATGGAAAGTATTTATGTTCCCTGCCCAGTGTGACAGTCACTGCACATAACCAGTGAATATTGGAAATGTAGGTACCAGGTTATGCTTGTGTGAATGGAGCTCAGAAGCAGGTGTCAGAGATACCCTGGAGCTGCAGCTACAGGTAGTTGTGCGCTGCTGACATGGATACTGAGAGTAATTTGCTTAATTACTTAATAACTGCTGAGCCATCTCTTCAGCTCCTAAGGCATTTCTAGAAAGTGAAATATGGCGGGAGCAGGTGTTTCATTCAGTTTCATTGTCTTGATTTTGTTGAATCATTATTCTAGTTCCTGCTTCTATCTTTTAACATATTAATGATTTGTTCTTCTTTTTGCCAATTAGAAATTTGATGAAGACGCATTAATAGCTCATTTAGTTAATAACAGTTGAATATGGTGGTTGGACTTTGGCATCCATTAAAGCCTTTGGTGTTGTGAATCTGTTCTTTAAAGTTCCTCAAAGCAGCTGAAGATGTAATCTGGCTTAGTGTTTTCTGACACCGTCCTATAGAAACCTGCTGTTACACCACACACTCTGACTTCCTTGGCCTGTTTCCAGCACTAGATAATACATGTGGACCTCATAGGCCCTCGATGTCTGCAGGTTCCATAGCCACAGGTTCAGCCAACTGCAGATATAAAACAGTACTTGAAAAACGTGCCTGCAAGGGACGTGAGCATCTGTAGTGGTTACTGCCGTGTCCTTTGAATCAGTCCTTCCAGGGAATTGAGGGATGGTTACACTGTAACAGTACAATCCTATTCTTTGGAAATTAAGAAGTGACCTGTTTCAAGGTCTTGGCTAGGTACCGTTATGCATGTTGTCATTATTTAATTTTGAATAAATGTTAAATATAGGTGTTTGCTCACATGTATGTATATGAAGCAAGTTTGTGTTTGGTGCCCATAGAGGCCAGAGAGGGTGTTGGATGACCTGGAATTGTAGTTACAGGTGTTGTGAGTTGGATCACCTGGAATTGGAGTTACAGGTGTTGTGAGTTGCCCATTTGGGTGTTGGAAACCAAGTTCAAGTCTTATTCAGGAACAGCCAGTGCTCTTAGTCTTTGAGTCATTGTTCTATCTCCAGTTTATATCTTTATTATCTTTACACCTTTATCTCAATCATATAAGTTAAGTATTATTCTTTCAATGTTTAAAAATTTAAAAAATATTGTATCTGGGTGTTTTGCCTGCATGTGCACCACATGAATGCAGTGCCTGCAGAGGCCAGAAGAGGGCATCAGATCCCCTGGAACTGGCATTACAGATAGTTGTAAGGAGCCATGTAGATGCTGGGAATTGAACCCAGGTTTTCTGGAAGAGCAGAGAGTGCTTACCTACTGTGCCATCTCTCCAGCATGAATGAGTATGTGATACTCTTTTTAAAACCCTGTCCAGTCCTGTAAGTTAAGTATCATTCAGTCTAGGAAACCAGGACTCAGAAGAATTACCCAGGCAGCGTATGAGTGGTGTGGCTCAGGAACAGCTTTGTCTAGTCCTGCCATCTGTTCCTATCTGTGGATTTTCTATAAAATAAGATGCCGGAAAGCAGACGGGCTTGCTTATCATCACACAGCTAGTTAGCAGAGCAAGGGATTTGGATCTCTAGACTTCTGACTCACATTCCGGTGCACTTTTCACTACAGCCGGACACCTTGGCTCATGAGCTCCAAGTGACAGCCCCAAACAGCTGTGCTTATCTGTCTTGCATGTCCCAGCTTGTTCTGCTAGCCAAGCAAAAAGTACTTAAAAGGATCCTCAGTCTTCACCTTCCCACTCCCCTCACTTACACTCATGTACTCCCGCTTTGCCCCATGAATAACTTCACAGAAAGAATTGTGCAATGCCACTAAGCCATCCTCTGGTGTCAGAGTTACTCCTGAGAGAGCATCCACTTCCTCATGACTCCAGTTTACTGTCAGCTTGGCTTTCTCGCTCTTCTCTTTGATCGGAATCTTAGTTGTATAGGCAGGAATTTCAGAAGCAGATGTTCTACCCCTTGAACAAGCCCTTTAATTCTCCTTAGTACTGTGTCTAATGATTCCTAATCCCGTCCTTTTAACTCAGTGGCTAGCTGAACTACGAGCAAAGTGGGACAGGAATGATGAAGCTGGTACTGAACATTTTCATTTTAGCATGGGCAAAGTGGACTACAGAGAGCACAGGACAAAATGTTAGCCTTTCCCTTTCTAGCTAAAAGGCAAAATGATACTGACATGGGATTGCTGAAAATTTAGGTCTCCCTCTGAATGTAAACAGAGCTTTTCGGTAGAGTAGTTAGCCAGAAAGATGCAGTCATTGCCTGTTTCTACTCCTGCTCCTTAAATTTTGCTATTTTTAGGATTTTTACTTACTTTTGAAAACAAAAATTAATCACCAGAAAACAGTGATAATGCATAGGGCTGGCTCTCTTAGGCTTGGTGGAAGAAAACCAGCACTTCCCAGTGGGAATAACAGAGGTTGTCCCATGTACTAATAAGTTTTCCTAGTCTTACTTTAAAGACCTTTGTTGAACAGTCTCAAATGCTAATTATCAAAGATCTGATATGTTTTGTTTATATATAAAAAACCCAGTTGGTCTAAATAGACTATCATTTTCTCAGTTCCTGATTGATTGCCTAAAATTTGATCTGTCAGAGTCTTATTAGGATATAGAAATCTGATGTAATTTGACCAGAAACACTTTAATAAAAATTGCTGATTATAATCAGAGTTTGGAAAAAAATGAAAGACTGATTGGTAAAAAGAGAAGCGTGAAGAATCTGCACAGCAATACAAGAAATACTGCTATCTTTGGGGCTGACATAGCATTCAGGGAAGAGCCTCTGGGGTTGAGGTCCAGAAGTTTTCTAAAAGGGCATGGCTGTGGGTCACCAAGGAAGAGAAGTGCGATGTTTTTATGATGGCAGAACTTTCCAGAAATAGGTCTTAAAGTCACTCTGCTCTAAGACTGAGGGAACTGCTCTTGATAAATATGCACTCGAGGAACCTGATGTGGAGAAATTGCATGTTTCTGGAGCCGGACACTGGAAAAGCCATGAACATACAGAAGTCCTTCAAGAGGACCACACTACACCCTCCCTCCAATGTCTTTCTAATATCCTTCTGATAAAACTTAACAGTCCTGTATAATGAATGCCAGCTGGCAAAGGAAAAGTATTTCTAGGGTTCATTTTAATTTTTATAGAGCAAACATTGAAGGGTGGATTTGGAGCTAAGAGATGATTAATGAACAATTCATACATAGAATCAAGGAAGTAATTTTATATTTTATGGACAGACTTAAATGTAAGTTCAGAAGGCATCATCTAAGGAAGCACATTAAAATTTTGCAGTCCAGGACAGAACCTACTTAAGGATCTCATTCCCAGTCTGCAAAGGATGCCTTGAGTCCAGAGGTCCTTTCTTCCTTAGGTCGGCCCTTGCTGTTCTAGACCTGTCTCCCACAGAAATTTGGTTTAGAGCACCGCTTCTCTGTGTACTCTGACGTGTTGGTGATGAACTTCCAGGTGAACTATCTCCTCTGGTCACACATTATTTTTTTACATGTGTGGTATATGTGAACGTGTGTGTATCAGTGTGACCATGCAGAGGCAGAGGAGGAGGTCAGATGTCCTGCCCTCCTTCTTACTCATTACAGAAAAAAGTTTCAAGCAGGCACATGACTTAGATTCCAGCAAGAGTAGTAATTCCTTTGAGCTGTGCACAGATAGACATGAATTTTATTTTTTTCTTCTGTAAATTCTGTTTTTAGAAGATAAAATCATCACAGGTTAATAGTTGCTTTTAGCATATGCATTCTAAGCTTTGGAGTTAAAAACTTAGTAAATGGAACCAAACAGGCTAGAATTTTGTTAGAATGATGTTTATTTGTCTATTAATATGAAACAAGATATCTAATGATTTTTATGACAAAATTTACATTCATAAAAGAAGCTATTACAAGAAGCTTATAAAAATTAATTTTTTAAAAATTTATTTTTGAGACAAGGTCTCTCTGGGTAGCTCTGGCTGGCCTGCAACTTACTGCATAGACTAGTCTGGTCTTGAACTCACAGAGATCTGCCTGCCTCTGCCTCCTGAGTGCTGTGATTAAAGGCATCTGCCACCATGCCTGCTTAAAAGGGCTCATAAAAATTGGTCAATTGTGTTTTATAGAGAAATTTAATATTTCAGATAATTCAGACTATTTTCTCTCTCTCTCTCTCTCTCTCTCTCTCTCTCTTTCTCTCTCTCTCTCTCTCTCTCTCTGCTCTAAAATAGCCCTGAGAGTATTTGATATTGATGCTATGTGGTCATGGGGCATGGGCAGTTTACCAGTAACCACATCCACAATGAGAGTGAGACTTTCTCTCTCTTAGCTGTACCAACTGACAGGAATTTGTCCATTAGTGGTAGGCCCTCAGGGATCCCTCTGCCATCCATGCTGGAATTTGACTGCCTTTATCTTGTGCAGGCTACACAGGTAACCACACTGCTGTCATAAGCTGAAGTGTGCAAAGCTATGTCATGTCCTGAAGTCATTACTTTACAGCTCTTTTCTCCATTTGCTGGCTTAAAGGTTGTTTCTGCTCCCTCTGTGATGTTTCCTAAGCCTTGGGCAGGGCGAGGCTGATATATATGATCAGTCTATATAGCTGAGCATTCAGAGTTGCTTGCATTTATCACTTTGGCCAGTTATGAGTCTCTGCATCAGCACAACTGTGTTTTGGGCTGTGAGGGCTGTGGACTTGTCCTGAGGACATCACTTACCATGCTTGTCTTTCCCCTCTGCTCCCGGGGCCATGTCCCCGTGGTGTTCTCCCTTCTCTCCAAGCTGCTCTGCTGAAGCTTGGGAGTAGCTCCTGTCACAGGCTGTGGCCACACAGTTGTACATACAGAACAAATGAAATTTCAGAATTGGGTCCCACTGGCGATGTATCTCAATGTGCTTATGCAAATTTTCAAAACATAAAAATCTGGAATGTCAGTTTTGTTTCTGGTAGTTTCTGGTCTCTGTCCTTTTTTTTTTTTTTTCCTACGCGTTCTCTGTGCATTACAGATGTTTTGGCCTGTTTTGCTCTCTTTAGAATAGAACATTTTTTTCTTATTCTGACACTGTCCTTCACTACCTCCTAGGGATGCAGCATCTGTCCCACCATCTTACCTGGAGTTACACTTTGCTCATCTAATTTAATTTTTTGGTGTGGGGATTGAGTGCAGGGTCTTGAACATGCTCAGATGACCTCACATTTTCTAATCTTATCTAGAGAAATCTATTTTAGTAAGCAAAAGCTCACCGTATTTATATCTAATTGTTTGCTAACAGCCTCATCTCCTAAGTGCATCACACATTGGAGAGGGAGACACATAGTTTATCAAAAATAGTGACAGACTTAACCTTTTAGAATTTTTCATATGATAATTTTCTTTATCTCTGAGGTTAGATTTTTAAACTAGCATTTTAGAACCTGATATTTCAGATTCTAAGACAATTTTATTTTATTTATTTATTTATTATGTATACAACATTCTGCCTTCATGTATGCCCGCACACCAGAGGACGGCGCCAGATCTCATTACAGATGGTTGTGAGCCAACATGTGGTTGCTGGGAATTGAACTCAGGACCTCTGGAAGAGCAGCCAGTGCTCTTAACCACTGAGCCATCTCTCCAGCCTCCTAAGACAATTTTATAATTCATTATTTCTTTTTAAAATCTGAATTGTTTAAGCTGAATGTGGGGGTTGGTTGAGCAGTTAAGAGCACTTACTGTTCTTCCAGAAAATTCACAGCTGCCAGTGACTCTAGCTCCAAGGGACTCAAACACCGTTTTCTGGCCTCTATCTCATGCAGGAGTGCACATGCATATATATGGACACACACTTATACCATACATTCACACAAACACATATGCATATGTGTAAAAAAAATGAAACTTTAAATTGGATGTGATGGAACATACCTATAATCTCAGCACTTGGGGAGCTGAAGGGTCAGGCTCTCAAATTTGGGGTACAGTATCAAACAAAGAGAAAACAATAGAAATCATGTATAATTAAATTAGCTGTAAAATCTCCACACATACTTCCCATTACCCATATTCCTTCAACATGCAGGTAACTATAGGTTGGCTATCGGTTACCTGAAAAACCTGTGGGAAAACCCTTGAGAATCTCGATTTTTCTGACTTTAAAATATTTGCATATACACATCTATTCTAGATAGGAAATTTCACATATATCTTGTGGCTGTTGTTGAGGTGATGATGGGCTTTATCCCCAAGCATTCTGTGTGCAAGATTGCAGAGCCTCTCATAACTGGCTTCAACAAAATGCTTAAAATCCATTTTCTTTCCAATAAAGTAGAGGACTTGTGCATCTAGTTATGGAGAGAAGATATCCTCATTTACTTTTTCTTCTTGTTTTTAAAACTTTGTGCTTAAAAAAGTAAAACAAAACTGTGGTACAGCTTTAAAAATTTCTGCAGATCAGGTTATCGGAAAAGAGCCAGAAGACTCAACAGTTGACCGAATTGAAGGTATAAATTTAGGAGGTTTTAGCAAATTGCTGTGGAAGTTGTAAAAAGCATGGGAGGATGATTTTGTGCTTTTTGGAATTACTAATGTTGTAGTTGTATACATTTCCTTTCTTGACCATGTTAAATAGAGCAAAAGTATAAAAAAAATAAGCTTTGTGTTTCACTAGAGTGTTTTCTTTTTCTTTTGCATAGCCATCAGATCAAGTCATTACAATACAGTAACACAGGAGACATGATTCTTGTTGTATCTGGAAGCTCACAGGCCAAGGTGATTGACAGGGATGGTTTTGAAGTAATGGAATGTATAAAAGGAGACCAGTATATTGTCGACATGGCCAACACCAAGGTAAGCATTCAGCTGTATTTTAATTCAGAATCTTTTTTCCCTTCACCTCCTACTGTCTTTTCTCCTTCCCTACCTCTTCCCTTCTCACTCCCTCTTTCTCCTTTATTATTCCTTCTTCCTTCCTCCTTTTCTCTGTCCCTCATCCACTTTCCTCCTCCTTTTCTTCCTCCCTCCCCATTCTTTCTTCTACACTTCTTCCTCTCTCCATCTTGCTTCAACTTCCTTCCCTCCCACTCTTCCTCCTCTTTCTCCTTTGGTCTGGCTCAGCTTTCTGAGTGTGGGGTTACAGTACCCTATCCTGTCTGGTCAGCATATTAGCAAGTAGTTTCAGTTGTCATCCAATAGTTCATCCTTAAAGTCATTAACTTGGACAGTAATACCTTGATGTTTCTCAAAAATTGTGTAGACTGCTTGGGAAGTTCTCCTGCTTAGGGTTGTGTCAGCTGGACCTCCCTCAGATGGTTGTAGTTGGAGGACGAGCCATTGTATGTATCTCTGTCTTTCTTTGCCCCCATCTACCCCAAGCTCTACCCTGCTTGTGTGTTTCCACACCCCTCTTGCTTTGCGTCATGCATTTGCTCTCTATCTACTGTGCAGTTTGAGCCTTCTTCCAAGTGTGGTGGTTGTTGTGGCTAGTTCTCATTCCTTTTTCTCTTTGCTATTTTGAGACATGGTTTCTCTGTAGCTTTGGAGTCTGTCCTGGAACTAACTCTTATAGACCAGGCTGGCTCACAGAGATCCGCCTGCCTCTACCTTCCAAGTGCTGGAATTAAAGGTGTGTGCCACTATGCCCAGCTTAATGAAGAATTTTAATATTTCATTTTAGTTCTTACTTTTTACTTTTTCTATCTTTTCAATTATCGTATTCTGTAGGTAGAGGCTGCTTGTTCGTATCACGGCCTGAAATAATCACACAGAAACTATATTAATTGCAATACTGTTTAGCCAATAGCTTAAGCGTATTTCTAGCTAGCTCTTACATCTTAAATTAACCCATTCTGTTATTTTATATTTTACCATGAGGCTTGTGGTTTACCAGTAAGGTTCTGGGGTATCTGTCTCCTTTGGCAGCTACATGGTGACTCTTTGACTCTGCCTACTCTCTATCTCTTCCAGCCTGGCTATATTCCGCCCTACTATAGCCCGAAGCAGCTTCTTTATTAATCAGTGGTAATAAAACATGTTCACAGCATACAAAGGGGAATCCCACATCAATATTCTCATAAACTAATTCTCATTATTTGTGCCTAAGTCAAACTCTTGTATGAAATTTGTTGTTTTTTTTAATTTATTTTATTTTATTTTATTTTTTTTCGAGACAGGGTTTCTCTGTAGCTTTGGAGCCTGTCCTGGAACTAGCTCTTGTGGACCAGGCTGGCCTCGAACTCACAGAGATCCGCCTGCCTCTGCCTCCCGAGTGCTAGGATTAAAGGCGTGCGCCACCACCGCCCAGCAGAAGAGTTGATTTTTTTTTTTTTTTTTTTTTTTTTTTTTTTTTTTTTTTTTTTTTTGGTTTTTTGAGATAGGATTTCACTCTAGTTTTAGAGTCTGTCCTGGAACTAGCTCTTGTAGATCAGGCTGGCTTTGAACTCACAGAGATCTGCCTGCCTCTGCCTCCCAAGTGCTGGAATTAAAGGTGTGTGCCACCACCGCCCGGAAATTTGTTTAATATATAATTCATATCATATTTGTAGGTTCTGTGTTTGTGAACTCACCTATTTGCTTAAACTTTTTTGTAACCCTCAAATCAATACTCATTGCACTTTCATGGTTATATGTAAATGTGTGTTTACACAGAGTGGCCAAAAAAACTGATATTAAATAAGACAGCACTGTCATTTTTCCTGTTTCAAGACATAGGTTATAATTAGGGTTTTAAATATTCTCCCCCCCATCATGTTCTTCTCCTCCTTTTAGTTGATGATTTTGTTGTTTTAACATAATATTGAAAGGATTATGGTACTGTTCAGTGTTCCTCAGCACAATCTATGGTAGAGTTTATAAAGACAATGTATGTGTTAGTCAAGTTACATTTAGGTACAGGCTAAATTGCCATTTGCTGTGAATTTAATGTTAATGAGTCAGTAATATAAGTTAAACAAACTGTTCTTAAACACAGGCACATATCAAATGAAGTTATGAGCCCATTTATATGCTAATTAAGTATACTTAGATCATAAAACATGAATGAGGAAAATTGCTTATAATATACTTATTTGCTTTAGGTGAATTATTAGATTCAATTTACATTTTTCAAATTACCCCATGTTGAACCTGGAGAAATGCTTTTCTACTGTACAGAGTTTCAGTCTTTTGTTTATTGATATATTGTTATTGAATCCTGAGTGTGTAGTAGGTGATCCAAACATCCAAACATTTGAATAAAATTTAAAAATAATTTTTATACTTAAATTGACTTGAGCATTCTTTTTAAAAATGTATTTATCTAGTGTTTCTTACTTTTCGTTTAAAATCATTACCCTGCAAAGAGATGGCTCAATAGTTGTCATAGTCAGTGAAGATACTATTGTTGTGACATCTTGGTGGCCTAGACACCACGACCAGGGAAGCTCTTATAAATAAAAACATTTAATTGGGGCTGGCTTTTGGTGCTGGGGAAGGAGCTTAGAGTTCTACTTCTGGATGGGCAGGCAGTAGAAAGATTATGAGACACTGGGCTTGGCTTGAGCATCTAAGACCTCAAAGCCCACCCCTAGTGACACACTTCCTCCAACAAATCTATACCCACTCCAACAAGGCCACAACTCCCCTTGGGTCTATGGGGGCCATTTTTATTTAGATCACCACAGCAGGTAAATGTGCTACTGCCAAGCCTGACAGCCTGGTTTTGGTCTCTGGAACTCACATGGTGGAAGGAGAGAAGCAATTCCTAAACATTGTCCTTTGATCTACACATGTTCACTATGGCACACATGTACTCATATGAGCACACACATGAATACATGCATGTAAAATATAATATAAATATATAAGATATTATATATTTCACATATAAAATATACAATAAGATAATGTATTTTACATATATGTGTAAAATATTATAAAAATTATAATAAAAATATAAAAGAATCATCACCTTATTAGGGCTGATGGCAGAAAAGAAATGTGGTTAGATGGGATTCTGAACCTGTAGATGACCTGTACATTATTGACTGAGCTATCTCCTTAGCCCCTATGTTTTTGTTTTAATTGTGCTTATGTTAGACAGCCTAAACAACAAAATTCTGTCAAGAATACAGGACACCAAAATATTAACTAATTTGCTAATATGTATCAAAATATGACTATACACTGTAGCTGTGTACTATAACTTACCCTACCTTATCAATCTTATCTTGTTTTCCTTATTATTCTTTCTCATATATTACAAACTGACCACAATTTCTCCACTCTCCTCTCCTCTTAGTCCATCCCTGTACCTTTCCGCTCTCCCCCAAGATTTACCGATCTACCCAACTCCTTTCCCTTCTAAAAAGGGCAGGCCTTCCAGGGATATCAGCCAAACATGGCATATCTAGTTCCAATAAGACTAGGCACTGCCTCTCATATTACGGCTGCACGAGGAAACACAGTAGAAGGAAAACTGTCTCAGAAGCAGGGAAAAGAGTTAGAGATAGCCCCTGCTCCTACTGTTAGGAGTCCCTTGAGGTGCTAAGAAGAAGGTGTTATTGTTTTGTGTGTGTTTGGGTGGAATGTTCTGTACATGTCTGTTAAGCTCATTTAAGTCATATCATCTGTTAGTCCTTTCATTTCTCTGTTAGTTTTCTTTCTGTCTGACAGACCTGTCATCGGTGAGAGTGGGGTGTTGAAGTCTCCTACTATTAGTGTGTGGGGTTTGATGTATGATTTAAACTTTAGTAATGTTTCTTTTACAAATGTGGGTACCTTTGAGTTTGGGGCACAAATGTTCAGAATTGAGACTTTATCTTGATGGATTTTTCCTGTGTTGAATATGAAACGGTCTTCTTCATCTCTTGATTAATTTTAGTTTGAAGTCTATTTTGTTATCTATTAGGATATCTACACCAGCTTGTTTCTTAGATCTGTTTGATTGGAAAGTCTTTTCCCAACCCTTTACTCTGAGGTAATGTCTGTTGTTAAAGTTGAGATGTGTTTTTTGTATGCAGCAGGACGGGTCCTGTTTCTGTATCCATTCTGTTAGCCAGTGTCATTTTATAGGCGAATTGAGTCCATCGATAGTAAGGGATATTAATGACCAGGGATTTTTAATTCTTGTTATTTTTTTGTTTTTTCTTTGTTGTTGTTGGTAGTGTGTGTTGTGTGTGTTTCCCTTCTTTGGGATTTGCTGGTGTGAGATTATCTGTTGCCTGTGTTTTTGTGGGTGCAGCTAATAAGCATACCAAACTAAAAAACCATGACATATATGCAGAGGGCCTACGCCAGACCTGTACAGGCTCCCTGATTGTCGGTTCAGTCTCTGTGAGCCCCTATGAGCCCTGGTCAGTTAATTCTGTGAGTTTTCTTGTGGTGTCCTTGACCCCTCTGTCTCCTACAATCTTTTCTTCCCCTCTTCTGCAGGATTCCCTGAGCTCTGCCAAATGCTCTGCTGTGGGTCTCTGCATCTTCTCCCATCAGTTGCTAGATTAAGTCTATGATTATGCTAGACTCTGGGCTACAAGTATAGCAGAATCTCATTAGGAATCATTTTATTGACCCCCCCCCCACTGCTGATCATAGTTGATTCAGTCTTTGGTCTTTAGACCATCCAGCCTCTGGGTCCTGGCCCTCCAGACAGTGTCATGGGTGGGTTCCCTCTCATGGTATGGTTCTTAAGCTGGACCAGTCATTAGTTGGCCACTCTCACAAGTTCTCTGCCACCTTTACCCCAGCACATTCTATTATGTTTTCCATTCCCACTGAGATCTATGCCCCCTCCTCCCTTGGGTCCTCTTTGTTACTTAGTCTCTCTGGGTCTGTGGATTGTAGCATGATTATTCTTTGCTTTACATCTAGTATCCACTTATAAGTGAGTAGATGCCATATTTGTCTTTCTGGGTGTGGGTTACCTCACTCTGGATGTTTTTTTTTTTTCCTGGTTGCATCCATTTGCCTGCAGTTTTCATGATGTTATTGTTTTTAATAGCTGAATAATATTACACTTATAAATGTACCACATTTTCTTTATCTATTGTTTTGTTGAGGGGCATCTAGGTTGTTTCCAGGTTCTGGCTATTGTCCATAAAGCTGCTATGAACATAGCTGAGCAAGTGTCCTTGTGGAACGATGGCACATCCTTTGGGTGCTGAGGTAGATTGATTCCTACTTTTCTGGGAAACCACTATGTTGATTTCCAAAGTGGCTGTACAAGTTCACACTCCCACCAGCAATGGAGGAGTGTTTCTCTTGCTCCATATCCTCTCCAGCATGAGCTGCCACTTGTGATTTTAATCTTAGCCATTCTGACTGCAAGTGTTATAGTTCCGGAGGGAAAGGTATCCTGACTTGTTGTGAAGCCAGGGTATACCCGATGCTGGGGTCCTGGATGGTCTCCCTGCAGGATGTGTCAGTCTCCCCTGGAGAGAGAGCCTTTATAGCTGAGCTCTGCTCTGTTCCCAAGGGAGTTTTCCAAGAGGGATCCATTTCTTCTCAGCTCCGCCCAAAGTTGTTACTTCTGTTTCACTCTGCTGAGGGGAAACCTCTGCAGAAATGTAGCAATCTGCTCAGGCTCCAGGGAAACTTCTGCGCTGCCCCCTAAGGGAGTTTTCTAACAGAGGCAGCAGTTCATTCTGCTTTGCTCCTCCAAGGGAACTTCTCAGCAGAGATTTTGCTCCACAGTGGCGAAAGAAGGTCTTCACCCAAAACTCTTTCAAGAGATTTATTTGGGAAGGAGGAATTTAGGAGAGCCTCTGCCAGGGTAGAGAAGGACAGCTGCCAACTGAACAGGCAGAGGGACTTACATAGGACTTCTTAGTGGTGGAGTTTTTCCAGGGATAAGCTTTTTAGGGAAGGAATTGGTCAGATTTTTTATTTTCTTAAAGTCCTTGTTTTTTAAAGTTTTTATTGTATTTTAATTATTTGTGTGTATGAGAGAGAGAGAGAGAGAGAGAGAGAGAGAGAGAGAGAGAGAGAAAGAATATGAAGTTTGTTGGCACAGTGGTACCACTACATATGTGTAGAGGTCAAAGGGGAAATTTTGGGAATTGGTTCTTTTCCATGTATGGGGATCAATCTCACAGCATTAGGCATGTCTGTAGACACTCTTAATCTGCTGAGCCATCTCTATGACTATATTTGTTTGTCTTTTGAGACAGGGTCTCACTCTGTAGTTCCCACAGGCCTCAAAGTTATAGCAATACTTCTTTCTCAGCCTCCTGGGAGGTGGAATTATAGGCATGAACCACCATATGCAGCCTTTTTATTTTTGTGATTCTTTATATCATTTTATGTGCTTATTCACATATAAATTATCTATATGTATATATGTACTTTAAAACTACTTTCAGCGTACCACATGGCTGTAATTCCAGCACTTGGGAAACTAAGCCTAGAAGCAGTACAACAAGTTTGAGCACAGCCTGCTCCACATAGTGTGTTTCAGGCCAGCTAGGGCTACATAGGGAGCCTATATCATAAGCAAACAAACAATACATATAGGGATGCATAATTACTTTCCCTCTGGAACTACTCTAACAATGCTTTAGAGAGGGACAGTAATTGCGTTTGTACCTTTATGAATAAAGTTCAATGTCTGTCAAATAGTAATTCCTATTGACTATAGAAAAATGAGAAAAACTTTGGGCTTTATTTTTAAATAAAGCTACTGTTAAAATTTTAGTTTTAATGCCTGTTTTGTCTCAGGAGTCTGGAAAACACTTCTGATGCCAGAACGTTTATCTCACTTAAGTCTTGGAGCCATGTTTTATGTGTTCTACAGTTTTAGAAGTTATGTGCAGGTACCGCAGGGGCCGAAGTGGATTGGATAGAAGTGTTATATGAGCGTAACCTGGGAAGATGTGAATCATCTTCAGAATGGACACCAAGGACAGACCAAAGAAAAGATTCTACTCAAATCTAGCTTGGTGAACCAGTGAGTTTGACTGGGGCCTAGGTGAGAGGTTATAGAATAATGGGCCATCTACCAGAGGCTAAACAACCAGAGGAAAGGTGAGAGGTTATAGAATAATGGGCAATCTACCAGAGGCTAAACAACCAGAGGAAAGGTGAGAGGTTATAGAATAATGGGCAATCTACCAGAGGCTAAACAACCAGAGGAAAGCTCCTCCCCAGAAACCGTGAGCCACTTGCATATCCTTAGGAATGGTAGGGCTTCGTTTAGTGAGCGTGCTGCCCCAGGAGCCCTTCCTTACTCCCCTGTCATGTGTTGGATTTTCCCATGAGATGCTTTCTGAAAATCAGGCTTTGTGTTAGTGTGTGCCTGAGAGCTCAGCACCTGGAAGAAGATGAGTCTGGCCGGCTGGGCTACAGAGAGACCCTGTCCTGGGAACAATCAGGGTTTGAGTTTTGAGATACATTTGCTGTTTATCTAGGAAAATGGGATGTTACTTCTGCAGGTTTAGGTAGAAAGTAGGGCAGCAGTAACCAGGAACCACCTTGGAATTGCTGCTGATGCCTCTCAGGAGTGCTCTTCTAACTACTGTGGTCACAGAATGATGAAATGCATTCATCCGCAGCCAGCATTCAGACACATTTCTCACAGTCATGGAATATTTCCAACTTTTCAGAACACGCTGTCCTTGGGTTCATATGGGACTTCTTGGCTTAGAGCCTAGAAATGTGTGACTGTTAAGCCAATATAATTCAATAAATCCGAACTTCTTAACCAATAAACTTTTTATGAAGTTAAATTCAAAGGTGTTTTAGTAGGTTTTTAATAAGTGAATACTTACTGTAGTAGTCATATAATCTCATCATTATTTTTCTTTTATGAATTCATCCAGGGTCTCTCTTTTTTCCATCATTGCCTTCAATTCCTTTCAACAGAAAAGCAATTCTATGCCATTTACTTCTTAATTATATAACTAAACTGAAGAGGTCTGGTTCAGGGGATCCTAAGGTCTTAGAACCTTTTAGGGGGAGATTTTCTTTTTACAAGTGGACTTCCATTGTGGAGAGTAGGGGAGACATAAGACCTTAGAGGAGGGATATCTTAAAAGCTGTATTTGTTTTTATTTTTATTATTTTGATTTTTTTCCTACAGTCCTCTGATCTACTAGCTGAGCTATCGAAGGGGTTTTAAATACACAGGCAGTCATCCTTGATATCCAGCCATTTCAAATAATTACCCTTACTACTTGGAGAGCAAATGCATTAGTCATGTCTTTTTAGTAGTAAGTTCTTTTCCATAAGATATAAAATTTTAATATTCATTAGATAACTCTAAATTCTAGCTATATTTTTATTTCCTTAAGCAGTTTAAATTAATGTTTTTTTTTTTTTTTTTTTTTTTTTTTTTTTTTTTTTTTTTTTTTTTTTTTTTTTTTTTTTTTTTAATGTGATGCTGGGGATCGAATCTGGACCTTGTGTGTGCCAGGCAAGCACTCTGCCTCAAGCGGTGGCACTATCCCCAGTTATGGCTTTAGTTATAGAGAAAACTCTTTTTTTTTTTTAATTGTGATTTTGAGATAGCATTTCTCTGTGTAGGCCATGGTTGCTTTGAACTTAGAGATTTGCCTGCCTCTGCCTCTGGAGTACTGGGATCAAAAGTTTTTAACACCCTCACCTGTCAAAACTCTTAAATACACACAGTCATTTGATGTATGTTACAGTTCTTTTCATTTTGTGCACCAAAGCTTTTTATCTAATATAATAGAAATTTCTTAATGTTAGATTCTTACCTTTTGATGTATCTGTATCATCCTGGGGACTTGGAACTACTTTCTTACTCTCTGGTGCAACAGAGTGTTCCAGTCTCATTTTGTACTTTTCCTGTTCTGATATTCTCTATTTCTTTGGGGACCCATCCTAAGGCTGCTGTTTGTTTGTTTATTTGTTTTCTTTAGAGAGAGATAGCATCTCACTATGTAGCCCTGGCTGTTTTGGAAGCTCACTATATAGACCAGGCTGGCCTCAAACTCATAGAGATCCACCTGTCTTTCCCCACCAAGTAATGGGGTTAAAGGTGTGTACCGCCAGCCCAGTATCCATGACTACTTTTATTTATCGATTTATTTTAATTAAGTTTTATTGCTTGTATATTTGTCTGTGCACCATGTGTGTGCCTCGTGCCCACAGAAGCCGAAAAAGAGCATCAGATCTCCTGGAACTGGAGTCTGTTCCAGACTGTCATGTGGTTGCTGGGGCTAGAACCCAAGAAGTGCTTGTAACTATTGAGCCATCCCTCCAGTGTTCTCCCTAACCCCCATGGCTGCTTTTGATAAGAAATCCCTTTTAGAAATCAAGATCTGGGGACTAGATTTATTCACTATCACTGGATTGTTATTTCTTTTATATTCAGAAGGCAGACCAAGGAGGGAGACAAAGAAAATATATTTAAAAACTATAAATTCATATGGATGGATATGATTCTAATCAAATCTCACAGTCAATATTTATAACTTATTTTTCCAGCAGCAAGAAGTTTGGCTCCAAACATCGTAAGTATATATGCATCTGATCAGTGCTGTTATACATAGGACGTAATTTTGGAATTCTTCATCTATAGCTTTTGTTGTAGGGAGAATTCTCATTGTCTCCCAGGAATCTTCATTTCTCTTGATTGTAGATAGGAACTCTTGAGTGTAAAAGGATGATTATTCTGATTAGGTTATATGGCACAGGACTCTAGGAAAGAAAGACTATGGTTTTTGGATTTAGCCTACCCAGAAGAATACTTAAAATTGATTTCTGAAGCCTGGTGTGGTGGTGAATTCCTATAAGTCCAGCTATTTGAAAGGTTGAGATGGCAGGATTGTGAGTTTGGCTTGCCTAGGCTATATAGCAAGACTGCTTTTCAAAATAGACAGACAGACAGGTGTACATTGAGATTCCTGGCAAAAAGATTCCATGTGTAGGGTGGATTTGATGTGGAGGTATGTTTGCTATTGAATGTTGGTCCATGACTGAAGATGTTTCTTTGCAAAATGGAAGTGGTTGGTGCCTTTTTCTTTCTGTTGCTTACATGAAATCTCAAGAGAAAGATAAATTAAGGAAAACCTTGCTAAAAGACTAGACTGGGTAATTTAATTTTTAGCACATCTAGGTGGAAAGGATTCTAAGAAATCACTTCCAAAAGTGTGGGGGGAAGAAAAACAGCAAAGGTATGGCTGTGGACCCCTTGAAGACCAGAAGTTTTGAGTACTCACCCGTACAGTGAACTCTTTGATGATAGTTGCAGTGACATCAGGTAACATCAAGATATTGATTCTTGGCTGTTTCAACAGAAAGTATGGATAAGATTGTTTTGTAAACATTTGTTAGTGTGGCTTTCAATATGAGAAAGATTTTTCTTTCTTGGCCTTGGGGGCACACAGCTAGGTAGGAATGGACATGTATACTAGTAGCTATAGTACTTTCTCCCAGTATATAAACAGCAAAGGAGGGAGAATCTGACTCCCTTAACCACAAGGACTTCTATTCTGCCAACACTTGAATGTGCTTGGAAACAGATTCTTCTTCATAGCTCCAAGAAAGGAATGTAATTCTCTTGGAATCCTTATTTCAATCTGTGAAACACTGAAGAGAGTCCAGCCACGTTGTGAAATACAAAGTAATAAATGAGGGGTCTTATAAGCCCCTAAATTTGTGGCATATGTTACACAGCAATTGAAAACTAATACAATTCTGCAAAACAAAACAAAACAAAACTCCAAACATATTGAGTAGTGAGGAAGGTCTTTAAAGAAGTGGTAAGTGGTGTAGGAAGTCCTTCTGTATATGTGTTGCTTTTATTGGTTAATGAATAAAGAAGCTGCTTTGGCCTGTGGCAGGGCAGAATAGAGCTAAGGGAAAACTAAACTGAATGCTGGGAGAAAGAAGCCGTAGTAGCCACTGCAGGAGACAGACGCTGGGTGAAACCTTACCAGTAGGTCACAAGCATGTGACGATACACAGGTTAATACAAATGGGTTAATTTAAGATATAAGAGCTAGCCAATAAGAAGTGTGAGCTAATAGGCCAAACAATATTGCAAATAATATAGTTTCTGTGTGATTTATTTTGGGTCTGGGCTGATTGTGATTAAGTCTAAAAGAAAAGATTAGCATTAAAGGTGAGAAGAGAATATTTTTATATTAGTAACGGGAAGGTTAGAAATAGGTTCATCTGGAAATAAACTTACACATAGCGTTAGCCTCAGATTGGAAATGGCAAGTGCCACCATTTACTTCTGGCAGAACAATTTTCTCGATTTGTGTTGGAATATATCAGGGTGGGCTTTCAGTAGGATCATAAGGACTTAGAATCCTTGCAGGGCTTGGGGAATGGTTCAGTGGGTAAAGTACTTACTGGCAAGCATGAGGACCAGAGTTCAGATCCCAAGCACCCATATTAAAGCCATCTATAGCCACACTTTCTTCTGATCTCAGTGCTTGGGAGGAGACCAGGCAGATTCCTGGAGCTCACTAACTAGCCATGCTAGCTGAACCAGTGACTTTCAGGTTCAGTGAGACCCTGTCTTAAGAAATAAGCTGGAAAGCAATTGAGAATGATACTTGATACTGACTTCTGACCATCACATACATCCCTTCCCCATTATTTCTGTTTGTTTTCCTCATGTAATATTCTTGAGTTTTATTTATGTTTCTGGGTTTTGAATAAAATATTCTGACTGAGGGATAGGGGAAATTGTTCCAGAATGAAGTTCTCTATTGTAGGCACAACAAAAGAGAACACTCAAGATTACATTGATGTTTAGGACGTAGAAAATAGAAAAGTTAAAAAATTGAAAGACAGTCATGTGGATAATAAGTGGACTATATAGAACTTATCACATATTTGTCAAATTGATAAACATTAAGAGTTTATGGTTTCAGAAGAGGAGCTATTTGTGGCTTCTACAGAATAAGCCATCATTACTGCTGCTGGAGTATCTTAGGTCACTGGAGTGCTGTAAGCCAAGGAAGAGCAAATGTATACTCTGTGATGTATTCAGATGGGTGTTTATGTCTCTCAGATGTTTGAAGGTCATGGACTTTAGAGTATTTGATTCATGGAAAGAAATGGCTGAGTGTGATTGATTACAAGGGTTGAGTTGGTAAGGGATGACCTATGTGCCAAATCTAGTCTCCATCCTGTCTTTGTAACCCTAAGTTTTGTTGGAAGACACCCTTGTCTATTAGTTTATTATTTGTAGTTTCTTTTGGGTTCCAATGGTAAAGTTGAGAAGTTGTTCAGAGAAGGTGGGCTATAAAGCTTAGAATACTTATTGTCTGGTTCTTTAGAGAAAAAGTATTCTAACTCCCAAATTAAAGTTCTGAACACACTCAACAGAATGTTTTTACACAGATTTCATCTGTGGTGATTATTAAGACTGAGAAACTGTGCTTAAGAACTTCAGGGGAGTGAAAGCTGATGTCAGTGGGGATCAGTAGTATAGTGTTGTAGTGTATTTACTGTGGGTGGGAGGCATGGGGCTTCAGATTGTATAAACCATCCATACTGTGTAAAATTAGAGTTGTTGTTTACATTTCATATAGATTCTGACTATTCATATTTCCAAGAAAGGTTATTAAGGATCTCCTTGTTCTGTGCTGATTTTTCCAAATAAATCTTTTGAATGTTGAAAAAAAAAAAACTTCAGGGTACCTCCAACGCATCTTCCTTGCTGCATTTTATCTATTCCCAGGAGCAAGCTATTAGCTCACCATGCCAGTGACAGGGACACTTTTATTTGTGGATCCCAAGGCTCCTGTTATTCTCTCACAGCAAATAGTACTTCTGCAGGGTGCTGCTTTATGGTTGTTATCTTTGGAGCAGCCACAAGAGTGGCTAGATTAGTATAGATCAGCTCTGTGTGTGTGTGTGTGTGTGTGTGTGTGTGTGTGTGTGTGTGTGTGTGTGTGATACAAAATGCAACATTGGTCATGGATATGTAGTGTTCTATATGTAAAGCAGAACATAATAATAAGACAGGAAGTTTCTTAATTCTTCTGTGCAATTTGTTGTTAAAGCCCAGTAAAGGAATATTCCTGCCTCCCCAAGACCTATTGCTTAGATGAAGGGGGAAAGACAAAAGCTAATTTATTTGATGAAACGGTGTTTTAGTCATTAGGTGTCACTTTAGAATTCTTCCACTAATGTTTGCTGTGGTACTGAATCTGTTTAGATCCAGTTAAGAATCCTTAGTTGAACTTCATTTTGTTATGACTAATTTTGGTCTCTGTTTGAACACAGGAGCACTTAACATTCCCCTTGCCTTTGTCATGCTTCTGTCTTTACAAACAAGAAATAACATTCAGTCTTTGGAGCATTCTCAATGTAGTGTATTTATTTGTGTTCTTGTTCTGACTACTCAACAGCTAAGGTGTTCCTTCCTTCTTGTGTTAACATCTTCTGGATGCCGTTTTCTCTTGGTTTATTTTTTTATTATTCTAAGATGATATTTCAGCTCTAATAAACAATTATCAGTAAATTATCAGTTTTTTGAGGGATCTGCTTTGAATATCTGAATGGATTGGGTAAGATGTAGGGTTACTGTTTGAATAAGAAAAGGCAATTTAAGTGTTTAGATGGTTAAGTAGGAGCTGTCTGTAGAATCCCTGAGTCTGGGAGTACAGGGATGGAGCTCACTGGGCAGGAAACCAGCTGTGCCTTGGATTGTGACATCAGGCAGCTCTTTGGTTGGATCAGGCCAGTTCAATCTTTTGTTGCAAAGTTGTCTTCAGAGTTCACTCTCAGATCTGCAAATTGAGCTACAAAAATAGATTGCAAAAACCTACCTCATAGTGTTTTAAATAAGTATATGGTTTTATGTTGAGCCACATTCATAGCTCACGTGGGCTGGGGGAGATGGACTAGGCATGCATGAACCCAGTGGACTCATGTGAGCAGCGGAAGAATGGGATGTAGAGCCGTGTGCCAGACTGGTAAAGTCAAGGCAGTTCAGTTCTTAAAGGCTGAGTCCATTCTGAGTTGTTAGGATTTTTCTTTTATCGTAATTCAAAAGCTGTTTCTGGCCCAAAGTTAGGTATTTAACTGGACCAAATTAGATCACATACCAACTAACTGCAAGTCATTGAAAAATTCTTTTCTCTCCTTAAATAATTCCATTTTATAAAGATTAATTAGATACCTAATGAGCCTACATATTTGAATGAACTTATCTCTTATTATTTTTCATTCCCTTAGTTGTGCTTAAATCACTTATGTATTCCTACCGTCTGTCCTTATCTTACCCAGTACTGTAAGAACTGAACTCTGATTAGTATGTGGCATAGTTGATTTGCCTCCAAAAACCATCTTTCCTTGACTAGCAATATACCGATTTGGATTTCTTCCTGCTTCACTGAGTGTTCCTCTTCATCCTTTTCCATTTCAACCTCTAAATTTTGCAGCGTCCTGGGCTTATTGCTGACTGTCTAGTATTTTTACTTGCTTTCTGACTGCTTTCATCTGGTCAGACAGCTTTAAAAGACCCTGTTGACACTGATGTCTTAGAGATGAACAGTTCTTACTGTGTCTTCTCTTACTCTTTGACTGACAGACTCAGTAGATGTATGACAGCACCCAGCATAACAGGAAAAAGGAAACTGTGCCTTTTCCTCATAGATCTATGTTTCTGCAGTTGTTTTTATTATCTCAGCAGTGGTATCACCATTCAATAGCTGATGCAGCAAAGAAGCCTCTGAGTTCTCCTTGACCCTGACTTCTCTCCTTCTTACCCTACAAGCGTATCATTGACTGTTCTGACAACACAGTTATATGAACAAGGCTGTTCTAAACATTTGTGTGTAGACTTTGGATGGACCTGTTTTTATTTTGTAAGCTCTAGCAGTTAGGGATGCTGATCTGATTTTAGCCATCATAGTAGATGTTTAATGGATTTCATTTCTATTTCAAAAAAAAAGTTTTTAATGACCAATGATATTGAAAATCTCTTTGTCATTCTTGTGTGTGTGTGTGTGTGTAGAACAGGAGCACACACATTCCCATGGAAGCATGTGTGGAGTCCATAAGTTTGACAACAGGAATATCCTCTTCAGTTGCTTCTTCACCTTACTTTTTGAGACAAGTTTTTTCAGAGCTCAGGGTTAGGGTCAGACTAGAGTTTTCTCCACAGCCTTTTCTGGCACTGTGTATCCTAGCCAGCAGGGAGGGAGCTTCCAGATCAGTCTTTCCTGCATTGCTGTATCCTACACCAAAGTGTGTGGTCTCTTCAGTGACAATCTCTTACCATCTAGTTCTGTTGGGAAACTAAGAGCAGCGGCGATAGCCTGTGTTCATCTGGGGACTTCTGAGACCTCTCTGCATGCCCGTGTTTTCTGTGTTCTGAGGACCAAGCTCAGATCCCTATGTTTGCACAGCAGTGCCCATGTTTTCTGTGTTCTGAGGACCAGGCCCAGGTTCCTGTGCTTGCAAGCTACCCATTTCCCCGACTGAGCCATTACTCAAATGCCTTTTTCTCTTTTAAATTTCTTTGGAATTCTTTGAATATTCTTCAATTCCTATTCTTACTTGCTGGCTCTAAGTTTCCTTTTTAGATTTATATATTTTATTTTATGTGTATGAGTGTTTTGCCTACATGTATTTATGTGTACTACATCTGTGTCTAGGACCTCACATTCCCTGGAACTGGAGTTATGGATACTTGTGAACCCCCCATATAGATGCTTGGAACCAAATCCAAATGAAAGAGTGATGGGTGCTCTCTCCCATCCAGCTCCCACCTGCTGAATTTTGTTATGTGTCTTTGTATGGTTTTTTTTCCCTTTGGCAAATGATGGCTAAAGGTTATATTCTGTTCATTTACACTCTCACAGTATACTCCCTTTGTACTTATGGGGCATTGGACCTACTTCTGCTTTCCAACTGGATAATCAAATTTCACAGATGCTTAAATCTTTCACATAAAATGACAGACAGACAGAGAGAGAGAGAGAAAGAGAGAGAGAGAATGAAGATAGAGCTCAATGGTAGAGTGCCTAGCTAGCATGCAGAGGGGTGAGGGGTGAGGGAGGGTATTGTCTTGGGTTCAGTTATCAACACTGCTAATGCCTCCAAAGAAAACTGGTAACTGGTGAAAATGTTCAGATAATTGGGCCACTGATAGCAGGGCTATTTCCAATTGGAATGTAGGCTGAGCCCCAGAACCAAGAACTGTCAGCTGCCTAAGAAATCATGGCATTAGCATAGCATAGAGAAGACTGTATCATATTTGATTATATACTGTGTATAGATGAAGGCAATCTGATAAAATTGGCTATAAAAAGTAATCAAGTTAAAAACTGCAAAGATAAAATTGAGCTACTTTGGAACTAGGATCCACAGAAACAATTCCATCATTGATAACCCAATGATTCCAGCTTCAAGTTCATGTACCAGCAATGCCTCAGGTGCTTCAGGGCCTTCCTGGAAGTCCCGCCTGCTACCATTGGTTAACTCACCCAGCAGTGCTTAGCCAATGCTTTGCCTGTCTTTTCTGCTGACTTGCTGTATGTCTTAAAAATAATTGTAGATGCAAATTAGTGTCTTTTCAGAAGAATAAAAATGTTTGGATAAGGAAAAGAAAGAGAAGAAGTTCTGATTTAGATTACTAGACATTTTCCATACAGATGGTTATCTTTCTCTACCTCACCTGCAGCCTCCCACCTAGACACAGCAGCCTTGTCCAAGCCAGGAAGGCCATGCCTTTCCATGCTGGCTTACTCTTGTCAGTTGTGGTGGTCCCAGAGCCTAGTATTGAATGCAGAAGGTTAACATCACCCCACCTTATTATAAGTTTTGCATTCTGTATTCATTCTGGGTTTTTTCTCTTATCTGTTATTCAGACAACCACTTCCTATGATTTCTTTAGTGATTTTTGTTAAAGTCAAATAAAGAGTAGGGTAGTATGTGTGTATTCTACCTGAGTAGAAATGGAGCTAAGAACCTTTTAATACGCTGTAGTTCTTTCATCAGCTGAGGAGCTAGGGTTTCAGTACCCTTTCTATATTAATTTTGCATATATTAAGAATATTGCTGAGGAATTGAGGGAATGGGGATGAATTTGATCAAAACTCATCAAGGCATGTATGTGTAGTATGAGGAACGGGCCGCATTCCTGGCGCCCGGCTAGCTTACACCCAAAATAATTACACAGAAACTGTATTCATTTAAACACTGCCTGGCCCATTATATCTAGCCTCTTCTTGGCCAACTCTCACATCTTGATCTAACCTATTTTTATTAATCTGTGTTTACCACGAGATCGTGGCTTACCGGGAAGATTCTAATCAGCATCAGTCTTGGACAGGAGAACCATGGCGTCTGCCACACTGCCTTCTTCCCAGCATTCCGTTCTGTCTACTCTGCCTACCTGATTTCTGCCCTATCAAAAGGTCACGGCAGTTTCTTTATTCAACCAATGAAAGCAATACAAATACAGAAGGACCTCCTATACCATTATATCCTACACCATGTATGAAATTCTAAAGCAATAAAAACCAAATAATTATTAAATAACTAAATAAATATTTGCTTTTTTATCATTCATTTAATCAGTGATTTATGCTTCAATTGCTTCCTTACATGTATTTTCTGAATTCCTGCTAGCCACCAGGGATGAAACTGAAACGCAGTGATATGCAGCTCTTGGAAATGTTAGCAATATTTAATAGCACGAGTTAGAAAAAGTTTTAAGAATATGCAGAGCCTCACTAGTGAAAGGACGCCTAGGCTACAGTAAGGAGTTGGCAGAAAAAATGCTGAAAGGGCTCCTAAGCTCCGGCTGATGATATGTGCGGAAACAATGACCCAGTGCTACATGAGATAGATCCTAATCTTTCTCCTCCCCCAGTTAATCCCAGATTCTTCCCACCTCCGTACCCACCTAACTTTTTGTGCTCTCTCCCTTTCAGAAAACAGACAAAAGATAAAAAATAACAAACAATACAAGAAGCACATAAAAAACCAAACCAAGTTTGTTTTGTGTTAGCTAGCTCCTCCTGGGCATGGGGCCTACCCTGGAGTGTTGATATACCTAGTGTCACTCCACTGTAGAAAACTGATTTCTCCCTTCCCAGAAAGTATCAATTGAAAACAGCTTCTTGGTTAGGGGTGGGACTTTGTGCCCATCTCCCCTTCTCAGTGCTCGGATTTTGTCTAGATTTAATTAGTGCTGGTCTTATTGTCTCTGTGATTTTGTATTTTTACCAGCCCTGTTGTGTCTTAAAGACAGTGTTTCCTTGGAGTTCACCACCTCTGGCTCTCACAGTCTTCCTGCCTTCTCTTTCACGTCAATCCCTGAGTCTTGAGTGGAGAGGTTTTTATCTCATGTAAGGGCCTAATGCTTCAAAGTCTCTCTCTACACCTGTGCAGCTGTGGGTCTCTGTGATACTCACCATCTACTACAAGAAGATGCTTCTCTGATGAGGGCTGAGCAAGGCACTGATCTGAGTCCCAGCCTAGTGTCAGGGTTTGTGTTAGAAGTATTAGCAAAATAATACCGTGTCCTTGTCTCATCACGGAAGTACCTAATGTCTTTTTGTATTTATTAATGGTGTGAACTTTGGTCACTTGTTTAATGCAGTATGTACCAGTCTTTTCTAAAACAAACTTTTTCTTCTTTGTAGTTATTGGGTAATTTGCAGAGTTTGTGGTCCTATAAATATCAACTTCAGTTTCAAGTTTTCCTGTGCTAGTTCTAAAATTTATTGATGATTCTTGTCTGAAAAAAATTTTTTCTGTGGTGATTGAAAAATCATTTTATATTTATCAATTAACATCATATTATAAGGAGACGAGTAAGAAACCCTTCTGGAGTGCTGAGATTAGCGGTGTGTACCATAGTGCCTGGGATTTGAAATAATTAGCAGTGGTTTGCAGTCCCCTTCCTGTCATTATTTGTTTTGATGTTGTAACTTTCCCAGAGGTTGAAGCCTCTCCAGCCTGTATTTTAACACTTTGCCTGTCCCGTCATTTTGGCAGTGCTGTCTTTTTGGCAAAGTGAGATGTTTCAGGTTCTGCTGTGCCTTTGGCAGTGCTGTCGTCAGTCATTTCTCTAGAAGCTCTGGGTCTTTTCGTTGTTAGAATACAGGACCTCTTTGCTAAATTTCTTACAGTGTGTGGTTTCCAGATACTCAGCACGAATGCCTCTGTTTGTTCGTATTTACAGGTTAGTTTAAAACACCACCTAGTTCATTGTGAGCCTTTCCTTTCCCATTTTTGAAGCTATTTCCTCCAACAGTGAAAAACCTGATTCACATCAACCTCAGCATAATTCTTTACTGGATTAATTCTTCATTACATTGAAAGTAGTTTAGAATTGTTAATGCATACCACTGTAAAGAGAAAACAAATGTGTTAATTAGAATTCAATACTTATAATTTTGTTCTTAAATTGAGAGTATTTTCTAGTTTCTACAGACTACTATAATTAATTACCACAAATATGGTGGTTGGTTTTAAACGTGATTAACTCCTTCACAATTCTTGAGGCCAGAAATCATAAGTAAAGGTATCAGTAGGATACTCCCTACAGTGGCTCTAAGGTTCTCAACCTTCCTCATGTTGTGACCCTTTAATACAGTTCCTCATGGTGTGGTGACCCCCAGCCATAAAATTATCTTAGTTGCGTTGTTGTAATTTTGCTGCTATTATGAATCGTCATGTAAATATCTGATATGCAGGACATCTGATATGGGACCCCCTGTGAAAGGGTCGGTGGACTCCTAAGGGGTCTCCACTGCTCGAAGGGATGACTCGTGTTTCATTTTGCTCTGGTGATTCTCTATTCTTGTGGCTAGATTAACTCTAGTGTCAACCTTCACCTCCACATAGGCTTCTTTTGTGTCCTCTATTGTCTTTTAGAAGACCATTCACCACTGAGTGTAGGATCCACATTGTTAGCTTATTTAGAGATTCTTTAAATTAAATTCTTAAATTAAAACCAAAATTATGAATATTGAATTCCATTTTTTATTTTTTGAGAATTTCATACATGAGTGATATATTTCACAATTTTCATCTTGCCTTCTCCCCCTTTCAGTTCCTCCAGTGTTCCCTCCTCTCTCTCAATTTCATGACTTCTTCCTCTTTATTATTTTTTCACATATAGACATAGACAGACAGATGCAAACACACGTGTGTGTACGCGTGCGCACATACACCCATGCACGCCTGCATGCACACATGTCCTCGGACCTCACTTGAGTCCATTTAGGGTTGTTTGTATGTGGATATGTTTGTCTTACCCCATCAGGAGCTTGTCCCTAGAGAAACTGACTCTCTTTCACCAGTCACTGATTTCCTGTAGCTCTTATCTAGGAGTGGGACCTTGTGAAATTTCTTCTGACTCATATTGTCATACCCACTGGTGTTGCTTTTATGCAGGTCATGTTTAGGCAACCGTGTTTCTGATATTTCTTAGGGTGCAGCTTTCCTGTCATATGTGCTATGCAGAAACAGTTGTCCTGGCACCCTGGTTTTCCCTGGGCCTTAGGGATTGCATTGTAGATGTGTCCATTGAGATTCTTATTTATGCCGGAAAATACTGTTTTTCTAAACAAGAGTCCCTTCATAGATACCAGGACCTGGGATAAGGACATATTTTGGGTGACAACCATTCAGTCTATTGCAGGGGTATACATTCCTCTACCTTCCTTTTAGCCTTTCTTTCTTTTTTTTTATTTAATTTTTTTAAAATTTTTTACATACTAGCCCCAGTTATCCCCTTCTCCTGCCTCCCACGCCTGCCCCCATTCCCACTCCTCATCCACTCCTCAGAGGGGATAAGGCCTCCCTTGGGGAGTCAACAGAGTCTGGTATACCAAGATGAGGCAGGACCAAGCCCCTCCTCCCTGTATCAAGGCTGAGCAAGGTATCCCACCATAGGGAATGCGCTCCAAAAAAATCAGTTCATGTACCCAGGATAAGTCCTGGTCTTACTGTCAGCCTCCTGCCCCCCAACAGATCAAGCCACATAACTGTCACCCACATTCAGAAGGCTTAGTTGGGTCCCATATAGACTCCCCAGATGTCAGTCCAGAGTCTGCCTTTCTTTAGTTTTCCTTATTGGAAACAGAACAAGATTCATTTGTTTCCAGTCATATTAAACTTTAGATTGTCCCCTCTGTTTGTGAATACTCATGTATGAAAACTTCACTTCTTTCAAAAGCCAAATAAATGAATAAAGAATCTCACATTATGATTGCTATTATTAGGGAAATAGGTGCTATGGAAAAGAATAGTGGGTTAAGCTGTGTTTACTTAAAGGGCTAGGGGGTACTTAGTGGATCAAGTGGCCCATAAACCAAAGCTGGAAGAATGAAAAAGTTATCACAAGAAAGTGAAAATAAGAGAGGCTTCCAGCAGGTGGGAAGGCATTCTGTAGAAGGAGCTCTGTGTAGTAGAGAACCAAAAGGCAGGCAACAGCTGGTGCCTGTTGGGCAGGAAGGAACACAGTGGAGTTGCAAAGAAAATAAGCAGGAAATGCAATTTGTTTAGACTTGTTTAAAGATGTTGGAAGCCAGTAAAGGGCTAGATACAGAGGAGTGGCATTAGAACTGTATCATTTTCTTTAATTTATTCTTTGTCAATTTCTTGTTTTAAAGAAAGTTAAAAAAATTTATGTGTGTTTTTTTATTTTTTGGAACTGGAGTTATAGACAGTTGTGAGCTGCCATGTGGGTGCTGGGAATTGAAACTGGGTCCTCTGCAAGAGCAGTCAGTGCTCTTAACCTCTGAGCCATCTCTCCAACCCCCTTTGACAATTCCTTATATATGTAATGCATTCTGGTGGCACTCATGACTTCATTAGCCATCATAAACCTGTATTTTTAAAGGGCTTATCATGGTGTGTGGAACACATAAGATAAGAGTTAAAGTAAAGAGACTATTAACATAAAGAATAACTAACGAAGAAACATGAGATAATGTTGGCTTATAGAAGAGTCATAGTGGTGTAAGAGAAAAATGTAGAGACTTGAATTTTGGATAGACTTAGCAAGAGACTGGTTGGTAGATGGAATTTGATTGAATCTGGAAGATTAGGGGATTAGGCTATGGGAGTATTTTAGGATGACTCCTAAGTTTGTAGCTTAACTGAGAAATGGATTGAAAATTAATTAGAGAGGGGCTGGAGAGATGGCCCAACGGTTAAGAGCACTGACTGTTCTTCCAGAGGACCTGGGTTCAATTCCCAGCACCCACATGGCAGCTCACAACTGTCTGCAGATCCAGTTCCAGGGGATCTGATACCTTCACACCAATGCACATAAGATAAGGTTAAATAAAACCATAAAAAAGAATAAAAAAAAGAAAATTAATTAGAGACTATAAATCAAGGTTTTCCTATTGGACATAAGCACCGGTAGATATGGCAAGTAAAGAGTTAGAAACATTGTCGCAGATTCAGATAAAGGAAAGGTCCCCATAGGCATTGCTTCAATTCATGTCTCTTTACTGTAGTCCAAGAGTCTCCACCTTGGTGGTCCATGTTTGTTTTATAGAATTGTTAGGATGGTCCCAAATACTATTTGAGGTAGTGTGGACAATTTGGACAGGAAATGATCTCCAGGTACCAATTTCCAGTTCATTCTTTCTAGAGAAGTACTTTTTCTTGTAGGTTGTTTTAATTTGTATATTCTGCTTCCTTCCTTCCTTTCTTCCTTCTTTCCTTCCCTCTCTCCTTCCTTCCCTCTCTTTCTCCCTCCCACTCTCTCTCTCTTTCTTTCTTTTTTTAAAAAAGGTATAGTTTTATTTTAGACTTTGTTAGAGACACTGTTATCACTCTACTAAAAAACCATTAGCCTCTTTTCTGCCTCACTTGATCCTGGCCTTCTATGTATGAGTGACTCCCTAACTGTGTTCCCTGAAATAGTGTGGTATGGCATGTTTGTGTGTGTATGTGAATTTGATGTGTACTCTGGTGGCTTTCGTTGTATACTAATTTTTAGACCGTTATCATGTTGCTTTGGTTCTATTATTTTTTTATTCTCTATGTTAGGTAGAGAAAATTTCCCTGCTCATTTTAAATATTTTCCTCTTATTTATTTTTAGAGCTAGGTTGTAGAATCAGTGTTAACATAGTTTTAGGAAGTAAGGATTTTCTTCTTTGATCTCTTGCTTTGCTTGTTTGTAAATGCTCTCTGTTATACTAATGATTTTCTATTAAAGAAAAGATCATGACTTTAAAGAAGGACCTGTCTGCCTTGAGTTTCCCATTGATCTTTTCCTAAAGAGAACACACCACTTACTCTGCTTCCCCTTACTAGGTGCCTGGGACAGGTAAGCACAACTAGCTCCTGGAGTGCTCAGAGAGGGCATAAAGTGAAACCAAGTATTTATGAGATGAGATTGGGGTAAAATGGTGCTAGTTTATAAGTAAAATAGTATGCTTTTTACTTGTGTAAAAGTGTTCAAAGGGTTTACTTTTAAATGTGTGATGTCAGTTTGTTTTACCTGTTAAACACCCCCTCTTTCTTCTTTAAGGGTCACACAGCAATGCTTCATACTGGCTCATGGCATCCCAAAATAAAAGGAGAATTTATGACTTGCTCAAATGATGCGTGAGTATTGTTGATACTTTTTTGAATGCTTTCATATCTTTCAGTATCTCTTAAGAGTTGTATCATGGCAACCTTGGTAAAGTAAGAACTAGAGTAGTAGAAATCCTGGTGTTTATGTGTTCCAATTCTTGACTTTGCTTTGACTTCAGTTGTAGTGTAAAGTTTAGTTAAACAAACATGGACGCTATGGAAATGAGAGATTTTGTAAATTCCTGTGGAGTTTATCACGGGACACACTGGATTAGATTGATGCTAGTGAGAGAATCTAAATAGCTCTGAAAGCATGACTAACAATTCCCTGCAGTGAAGACTGACTTCCATTTGAAATGGGAATACACCAGTTTTATTTCCTGGAACTGTATAAGCTGACTTTTCTTCGACCAGAGTTCTGTGTGAGGATCACTAGACTTGAAGCACAATATCCTTTACCACTTTTAACAGAAGTCTGTAAGTAATAAACTCATGTGGCTTACAGCTCGATTGACCTTTTTCTTTGACTTAGAATAGTGGTTAGTTATGGGCTGAACTAGGGAACATTATGATCAGAGAATGCTCACCAAGTGTACTCCACCGAGTCTCTCATTATGGGGCTTGCGTTCCGTTGGCAGTGAGTGTTCCAAGACAAAGGTGCAGGTATACCCAAAGCTAAGCAGTGTAGTTTTATGTTTGCTAAGTATTGTTGAGGATAAAGTTAAACTAAAGGAAAAGAAGGCTAGAGAGGGCTGAGAGATGGATGGGTTGGGGTGAAGGTGCCTGCCTGCATGCCTGATGATCTGAACTTGATCCTTGTTGATCACATAGTGGAGTGAGAGTTTAGACTCCTTCAAATGGTCCTATGACTTCCACAGGTATACCATGGTGTGCACACCTGCATGCACACACGCACACCACAGACATCCAAAGAGAATATAGAGTGAGTTATCATTGTTGTTGTTGTTGTTGTTTTTAAGGTATAGGGTTAGACCTAGGGCTAGGCAAAGAGTCTACCACTGAACCCATCCTGACCCCGAGAAAGTCTCCTTTCAGTTGACACTTAAATCATACAAATGAGGCTGCTAGAAGGGAAGGAGCTTTCTTGGCCGAAGTGATATATGTTTAGAGACCCTGAGATGAGAAGACCATAGAGCATATTTGAGGGAAAGAAAGATGGCATAGTTGACGTTTTTAGGTTGGTAGGAAAGATGAGAATGATAGGAAATGAAATCTGAAAAGGAAGGCAAAAGACAGTCACCTAATTATTTTATTCATTACACCCAGATCTCAGTTTCCCTGTCCTCCTCTCCTCCCAGCCCCTCCCCTGATCCCCGTATCCACTCCTCCCCCATTTCTCTTCAGAAAGGGCAGACCTCCCATGGATATCAACTCGCCAGTCACAGAAGTATTAAGCCAAGTGTCTTTTTTGTCTCATCAACTTTGCTGGAGTAAGAAGTGCATAATAATAAAGCCATTTTGTAATTTGTAGGACCTTACAGACTGAGAGTATGACACAGGGTAAGGGTATGGCACTAATGTAATTTGAGTCCTTAGCACAGAATCTGTCTAAAGTAGGAAGGATGTGTATTATGGACTTTGTTCCTCAATACTCTTAGTATTTTAGAACGTGATTGGTTTTGGGGTTAATGTTATAAAAGAGATAGTTATGAGGCTGTGAAGGTGAGCTGATGTAGCACAGATGGTGTTCTTATAAGAAAAGATATGAGGGATGCATATCCAGAGAGAAAAGGACACAGAATGGCACAGTGAAGAAGCAGCTAGCCATCTAGGAGCCATGGAGAAAGGGTCTTGGGAGAAACAAACTTCCCAGTACCTTCATCTTAGACTTTTAGCCTCTGAAACTATTAGAAAATAAATTTCTACTCCTTAGCTGGGCGGTGGTGGCACACGCCTTTAATCCCAGCACTCGGGAGGCAGAGGCAGGCGGATCTCTGTGAGTTCAAGACCAGCCTGTTCTACAGAGCTAGTTCCAGGACAGGCTCCAAAGCCACAGAGAAATCCTCTCGAAAAACCAAAAAGAAAAAAGAAAAAATTTCTACTCCTTAAGCAGCCTACTCTATGACACTTTGAAGATTTATCTTATTTGTATGTGTGTGTGTTCCAGTGTGTGCATATGAGTGTGTGTACTTGCAGAGGTCAGAAGAGGGCATCAGACCCTGGAACTGGAGTTATAGATTGTGAGCTGCCTGGTATGGGTGCTGGGACCAGAGCTCTGGTTCCCTGAAAGAGCAGCAGACACTCTTAACTACTGATCCGTCTTTCCAAATCACTTTGTCATGGCAACTATGACAGACTAGTGCAGGGGAGGAAAAAGTTGGGCTATTATTGTACCAAATAATAGAATGTGCAGGGTTTCTTGATTGAGACTCCTTACCATTCTACCTATTACCACTTTATCTGTCTTCCTGCTTCTAAGATATATTGGGTAATCATCCATCTTTGTTCAGTTAACTCTCAAGATACTGACACAAAGGAATCCAGGATTAGCTTCCCTCCCTAGATCTTCTTTGCTTTGAGCTCTCAAAATTTGTCTTAATTTAAATGATCACATCAATTTGAAGGTGGATCTGGGCACATTGTTTTGTGATTATCTTAGAGATTTCAATTGAAAAAAGATTCAGGACTTTTTATTTACTCAGTATTGGATTATGGAAAATAAGTAGTGGCAAGAATTCTTGACTCTTTAGGCATATTTTTATTGAATTTTTGGCAGAATACTACAAAACTATAGAATGATTCTGTTTTCTTTTCATTAATTAATACTTAAGTATAGGCCTGCATGAAGTATCACTAAGATTTGTTGCTGACAGATAACTGACAATTGAGTGTCTTCTATAGACCCAGGTATATATAGTGAAGTAGTTTTAAAGACCCAGGACCCAACTGTCAGTGTCTGAAAGACTTTGATATTCACTTCTATGTGTATAAATTTTCATGCCACTTCAGAATTATGATTATTAACTTTCTTTTTAAGGAAAGATTTATTTGCTTTTATTTTATGTTCATGAGTGTTTTGCCTGAATGAATCTTTGTGTACCACATGTGTGCACTGCCTGTGGAGGCCAGGAGAGGGCGAGAGATCTTCTGGAACTGGAGTTACAGCTAGCTACCGTGTGGCCTTGGAACCAAACTCCAATCTTCTGTAAGAACAACTGAGCCAACTCTCCAGCCCCACTATGAATATTAACTTCTCAGTTAAATTTTAAAAGTCTTCCTTTTCTTGCAGTTGATATATGTCAAGCATTCTCATGGCTAAAATGGTTAGATTTGGCTGCCATTTCATATAATGTTTCTACACATTTTAAAAATATAATTTCAAGTAGAAATTTCAAAATCAGCTCCTGTCCTTAGAGTTCAAAGTTCTTCATGATGATTTTTGTAATGAAAATGAAGTAACTGATATTCCACCCCCGTGTGAATCTATATATTTTGTTATTTTCTTTTAAAAACCCACAAAAGGCTGGTGAGATTGTTCATTGGGTAGAAGCCATATCTGGAGCTTACATGGTAAGAACTCACTCTTATCCTCTGACTTCCACACATTTATCATAGCATGTATACTCACACACATTCAATCAGTAATCAATCAGTAAATGAATGCAGGAATCACCCAAAGGTTCTTAAGGAAGTTTGTGGAAGATGTCTGTTGATTAAAGCACATGGACCTCTCAAATGCTTTCCCTCTGTTTGTTTGGTGAGATCAGCAGTTATAGTAACTGTCATCGAGCACTGTGGCATGCATGTAACAATCACAGAATTTTAGAGAGAACATCTTAACTGTTCTAGTTACCTTTTCTGTACAGTAAATTGAAATGCCTTGTTTCAATTTCCTTGTGGCAGAATATTCCCCTCACTTGGAACAGTTCCTGTTCATTTGATTACCCATTTTATGTAGCCTTAATAGAAGACCAACTAAATCCTATGAAAGGGAAAGCAAAATGTTGGAGTTAAGAATTTGCGAGTGAATTTTTCCCACCTTTATAATGAAAAATTAGTAAAAGTTTTAGCTGCGGGAAATTGCTTTTTGAGGCAGAAGTAGTGGGTTGTGTTTTGAAGACAGCTTTAAACTGTTTGCATTTTAATGCCTATTTTTTTTTTTTTTATTTTTGGTGCAGTTTTGTCATCTCCCCAGTCTTTGTTATTTCTTTCTAATCCTGTCTATTTTTCTGTAGTAACTCACTGTGAAATGTTTGTCTATGAATTCCAGGGCTTTTAAGCTGGGTAATAATGCCTGTCTCCATCAGTCATCAGAAGAGAGACAGAATATGGAAGAGTAGTTGGGCAGTGGCACACATATAGTAACTGAGTGAAGAAAAAATACAGTGGCCACAAAGTGGATCAATGCTTTTGTGAAAGAGGAGGAGCCAGTGATATGGTAAAGTTGCAGTTTATAAGCTGAGGGCTAGACTTCTGCAGTCATTGGGAGAAGTTGAGACCCAAAGATTTTTTTTTTAAATATCAAAGTTTAGTTTTTAACGCAGACTGCAGTTGTCTGTACAAAGTTAGGCCACATATGCAGTATTAAATGGTGACCAGCAGGCAGCAACTTTGAAAGGTTGCCCATGCTACCCTCTTTTTGGAAAAAATATGAGGAAATTTCATACAGAACTTTGAAGAGTGTGTGTGTGTGTGTGTGTGTGTGTATTACTGTAAGTTGCTTTTATGGAAATTAGTGAAAGAGGAAATGGATTTACTAAAGAATAAAAGGAAATTGTAATTTAGTTCTTTAAAGATATTACTATCTATAACATGCAAAGTATGTGAAGAACTAGAATGATTTTACTTATAAGTAAAAAGATATGTTTAGGCTTTATTTTATTATTGAAACATCTATCTGTCATCTCTCTCTCTCCTGTCTGTCTATCTGCCATCTATCTCTATCTATTATGTATGTGTGTATGTATGTATGTATCATCTATCTACCTATTATGCATATATGTATGTATATAGTTTTTGCAGGCTTGTTGCTGCTGCCTGTTGTGTTGTCCCCATTTCTGGGGGTGGGGTACAGGGTTGAGAAGACACAGAAGCAATGACACAGACTCTGGGAGATTCCAATACAGAAACTCTTTATTGTAAAGAGTTGGGGATTTTTATGGGGTTAGGAAAATTAAGCTGCCACAGGAATGTTTCTGCTTGATCCTTTTGAAACTGGCGGTCACTGCTGGCGTGTTGTGATTGGCTAGGAGTGCATGTCATTAGTTACCATGCCTTTGGTCTGCTGACAGGTTGTCTTGGCCAGTTTTGCTTACTCGTTGTGAGTTTGCATGCACTTACTTGTGCTTGCGCTATTGCCCTGCCTTGTATGTATGTATGTATGTATGTATGTATGTATGTATGTATGTATCTATCTATCTATCTATCTATCTATCTATCTATCTATCTATCTATCTATCTATCTATCTATCTATCTGTCTGTCTTTTTATCACCTACATAATGTGTGTTAATGTGTGAAGTCAGAGTCAGTCCTCTCCTTCCACCACGTGGGCTTTGGGAGTGGCTGTTAGGTTGACATGCTTGGGGTCTAGCTGCTTTACTGACTCAGCTGTCTCACCAGCCCTAAGTTTAATTTTATGTACTATGAAATGAGTAGACATTAAAATTTAGTTTATTTTGCTTCTGAATGAAAAAGAGAATGTCTTGAAGAGACAGAAAAGGTAAGAGATGACTTTGAAGTAAAAGGTGATGAGAGCCATTACACTGTCATGTAAACTGTGAATCTTGATTTGATTTCATTTCCTTCCAAGAAAAGAAAAAAAGGACCAAAAAACAGTAGTGAAGGAGCATTTGGGGACATTTTAATAATGGGACGGAGGATTGAAAAAAATGACCCTAGTTCTTTGTCTTTCCTTCTATCATGCTTTCGGCAATATGTCTGTGTAACAACTTCCATTAGGAGATGGTGGCTGTTCCCCATACCTTTTGTCTAAGCTAGCCAACAGAGTCATAGAAATGATGTGTTCTCAGCTAAGACTCTTCAGTGTTAGGCTGTGGCATTGCTCTCTGATAAGTCCTGTTTACCCTCTGCAGGGGAATGATCCAGTGAAGAGTTCAGTCTTATCTTAGGTTATTCTAGACCAGCTTATAATCAGCCAAACTCAAACTTGAGCTTGGGCTAGATTGGCAGGACTGACTATGGGATGCACATGCTAACCAGGTTAGTAGGGGACAACTCAGTGGACTGATAGCTTCCTGAGAAATAAATGTGTGCTTGTTCTTCTAAACCATTGAACTTTATGAATGAGTTATTTTACATCAGCTATAAACTACACAAGTAGTAGTATTGATGCAGGATTGTGGTTATAAAAAATGTTAATTTAACACTGATGATGATTAGAAACAAAATATAATGAGATGTGCAAGAGTTACATAACAGCAAAATTAGAGCAGGAATGGTACAGATGTGACACACTACTAAACTGTGCAGTGCTTGTTGGAAAGAGTGTGCAGGTGTTTATTGTGCCATTTATAGCTAAAAAAAGCTTTGAAGCTTTCAAAATAAAAATATTATGGGGGATTTTTCTTAATCTGCTTATATAGATGCCACCACCACTCCTTTCTCCCCCAATAAAAGCTGATTTTAAGATGTAGAAAGGGGAATTCATGAGACTTAATAGCTAACCTTTTCTCTACTTAATCAGTTTTTTTCTTGGCAATATTTTCAGTGTATTTTAAATCCTGCACATCAATACGTCTTAGATTATGAGATCTGAGTTGTCAGTGATTTTCAACATTGGATTTTTATACTAGAGTTTCCTCTGGTGTCTCAGACTGCTAGGATGTATGAGATGTCTGTGGAGAAAAGATTCTCTAGTCTTCATTTGCAGAGTCCAACACCAAGAGTAAATGTGTGAAAGATTCAAAGAATCATATTAACAAACAAACAAAACCCAAAACACCCTAACACCCTCAAGCATTTTCTAAACATAACAATGCAAACTCTTTGTGTTTCCCACAGCCAATAACATATATTGCACTCTTAGAGTAGAGTTCCCAGGAACATACCTTGGAAAATAAAGATTAGCAATAAGAAATGATTTTGATGATTGAATTCAGTAAATTATAAATATTTTTTAAACTTTATAGGCTATAAAGATGAATTATACAGTTAAAATTTCCCAAGTTTTGGCATGGCATCATGGAAGCAGTGTGTACTTTGGTAGTTAGAACCAGAGGACATTGAGCACTCTGCAGGTAGCTGTGAGCAAGTCATTTGCCATCAAGTTTTAGATTTCTATATGATAGGATGATGCTGATTCACAGATTCAAGTGAGAACGAATGTATAGAGGCTTGAGTAACTGGTATTCATGCATAGGTCTACGGGTTAATGTGAATGTGAAGGCTTTTTTCACAGCTCGGTGATCCTCTCCTCTTAGAGCATGTGAGGAACACACTGAATTTTGCAGGCTTTTCTGGAAAGCTGCTAGGCAGATTTCACTTGACTTTTACAACCAATAACATATGTAAACATAATTGGACAATTCTCCAAGGAGTGATGGCTCACATAAATGGATTTAAAAAAGTAAATTTCATGTAACTCAAAGTTTTTTTCTCTGCTATTTTAAGTATTTTGGAGGGGAACTTGAAAAACATTAGTTTTCTGCATTATTCATGAGTGTTTGGAATACAGTTTAACATTTTTACAATTTATAAATTATTATATTGTTGCATGCTATGCCTGAGAATGCCGTGGAAATGTAAACCTAGTTATAGTGTTTTTGGGGATCCCCCCATTTCTTTTGTTGCTTTTTGGTCTAGATTTACAGAAGCACTTCAGTTTCTCCTTTAGTTTTCTGCTTCTACCAAGAAGGCTAGAGCTGGAGTAGATCTGATTTTCTTTTCTTTCCTTTCTTTCTCCCCTTCCCCTCCCTCCCTTCCTCCTGTTTTTTCTACCTTCCTTCCTTTCGTCCTTCCTCCCCCTCCCCTTTTTAAAGAATTATAGCTAAAAAAGTGTAGCGCCTGCGCTACCGCACAGTTCGCGAGTTGGGTAAGGGGCTGGAGATTAAGGAACACAAGAGATGTGGGTCATTCGTGAAGAGAGAATGCCGAATGCATTCACGGTTAGAGAAAAACCTTATATACCTAACTGGTGCACAGTGGAAATCCCTCAGGCAGGTTGGAAATTACCAGGCTTAAGACCTATAGCTAACCACCAGGGTGGGCAGAGAGAGCACAGGAACAAACAAGAGGTTTTGCCGGAAACTGCAACAAGATGTTTTGCCAGAAACTGCAAGCTATCCTCAATATAAACCCTGGGAGGAGGGGTAGACCTGTGGGCCCTACAAAAGAGAGGACTAAACAATTTATATAATATGAGTTTAAGCACATGGCTTTTGCCATCCTCTTAGGAGGCTTTTCTTGCTGACTTTCATATTCTGGGCAGGTTTGCATCATCTAGGTTGTTGAATGAGTAAGATAGATTAACAGTGGTTCTTTGTGTGATGCTGTTGTTGGAACAGAAAAAGTACAGTGAGAGCATGGTCCTGTCATATCATGCACAGCTTATAGCTACACAAATTCTTTGATTCTGTCATCTAATATAAGCATTTTAAGCATAATTCACAGGTTTTTTTTTCCTTTTTTCTTTTTTGGTTTTTTGAGACAGGGTTTCTCTGAGAAACAGTCCTGGCTGGAACTCATTCTGTACCCAGGTTGGCCTCAAACTCACAGAGATCCATCTGCCTCTGAGTGCTGAGAGTAAAGGCGTGCACCACTGCCCAGCTGTAATTCACAGCTCTTCTTTTTTTTTGTAATTTTAAACTAAGAAATTTTCTACAATTGCCAACTACTCGTATTTAAAAGTTAATCTTTGCTTTATATTTTTGTTCGTGGGGTTATTGGGTATATATACATTTAAAAATAAAAAATTTGTGTGTATCAGATAATTTTGGGGGAGGATTAGTTAAATGGCTTAGCAGTGGAACCAAAATCCTGAAAATTTTTTATTCAAATTTGTTGTTAGATTAAGAATAGAAGATATTATTCAGATACTTTTTTTTTAAGACGATAGGTAAAATGGGATTCTTCCTGTATTGGCCAGGATGATTGCAAATTCCTGCACTCAGTTGATCCCTCCTGACTTAGTCCAGAGTATCTGGGACTACAGGTGTCAGCAGCTGTCTACTATCCCTGGCTACTCAGGAATGTTATAACACTCCTTTACTGCATGAGTTCTGGCAATAATGAGAATCTAGTCTCAAATTAATTTCATAACTTAAGTGTGCACATATTGGTATTAGTTTGACAAACTGAAAGCTTAAAATACAAGAAAGATGTAGGTTATCTTTAATTGTTATTCATTTGGTTCATATAGGAGCTTTTCCATCCAGTGTTGGATATGATGCAAATCTAGAAATACTGTGCCAAATGGCATGGATACATACAATTAATATGTATTAATAAGTTAGAAATATTGCTCTCAAAATAGTTTGCTTTTACTCGGTTAAGAACCACAGAGTAGATATGAAATCAGTATGTTTGAGACAGTAACACATCACAGAGCTATCAGAGCAAATTCTTTCTCAAATGTAATTTTCAAGTTGTTCTTTGAGAAATTATACATCTACATAATGTAGTTTAATCATATTCAGCCCCCATTCTCTTGCTTATGCTCCATCCACTGTCTCTGGAAACCTTCTTCCCAACATATCTCCCTCCTACTGTCATAGCTTTTATTTTTTATAACCACTGAGTTTAAATATAGTTGCTTGTATGAATATGTATGTGACATTGCTTACTCGATGATGGGCAACTTGCCAGTGTCTGGACCCTACTGAGAAATGACTCCCTCAGCTGTTAAGGTCCTAGTAGCTCTTCAGCTGATGGCCTCATGTGCACCACTGCCGTCCATGCTGGAAAATCGACAGTCTGGATCTTGTGTGGGTTTTGTGCAGGTAAGTTAGATGCTGTGAGATCATGGGTGACAAGTACCTTTCATATGTGGACTATAGCATTTCACAGCATTCCTGTCTATCCTGAAGCTCTGACATTCATCTACCCACTCTTCTGTGATGTTTCCTGACCCTTTGGAGATAGGGATGATATAAATGTCCCATTTAATGCGTAGGACTCAAAACTCACTTATTCTCAGCATTGTGACCAATTATGAGTGAACACTCACTGCTGCCTGCTGCACAAAGAAATAATTTGACCTAGGTCGAGAGCAGCATTAATCTATGTGTATAAGCATAAAGATTTCTAAGGCAGTTTGACACTATGTCCATTTAGCAAAATGGCAGTGTAGGTCCCTCCTAGGACCTGTGACGTCCCTGGATTTATAGTGATGGGCATGAATTCCCTCCTGTGGAGGAGCCCTTAAATCCAATCAGAAAAGCACAAATTCTTAAGCAGGTGGTGCTTAGAACTGGTCCTTAGGGTTCATGGTTGCAGTTGCCTTGTAAATATTACAATTTAGGTTAATGTGTGAGCACCACAGTTTTAGTGCTTCACTTAGATTCAACCACAGATATGTAAAGTGATTGTCTGAATTAGAATGTTTGACTGTTAAAAATAGTTTCCTTTAAAAATGATTTTTTTATGTGTATATGTCTATATGAGTTCTATGTGTACCATGTGTTCAGGTGCTTTTAGAGGCCAGAAGAGGATATTGTAACCTCTGGAACTGGAGTTATAGGCAGTTGTGAGCCTTCTGATGTGGGTGCTGGGAACCAAACTTGTGTCTTTTGCAAGTGCAATGAACACTCTAAACTGCTGAGCCATCTTTCCTGCCCCAAGCTATTTATTTGTACATGATTTAATTTGGTACAAAGAGGACAAGAGGTGGTTCTATTTTTACTTGTAATATAGCACAATAGAAAACATTGAGTAGCATATATGTGTCTGTGCATGTGTGTGGAAGTCAGAGACTGATGTCAAGCATCTCCTCAATTGCTTTTTCTTTTTGTCTTTTTTTTATAGTCACTGTAAGGCATGATTTATTTTAGCTGGTAAAAAGTAGTATTTTTCTATTCTTTTCATCCTTATTTTTTACTTGTTTTATGTGGTAAAAAGATCCATATCTTCCCTCTGCATTAAAATTCCTGTAGGGGAAATTCTGGAAGGCAATATGATTAGAATACAATTAAGATTTAGATTCACTCTATCTACATGTGCCTCCTGTAACTTCTATTCAATGACCATCAGTTCGTTTTCTGCTTCAACTGTTAATTCTCTGGGACTATTTAAGTCTTTGTCACTATCTAAGATTTTCTTTAAATGAACTATTAGGTTAGGTGTTTTCTCAACAGCCAGTCATAGACTGGAAATATCTCCTAACAATCTTTGAAACTCATTAAGAGTTCACAACCGGTCTCTCCTAATTTGTCCCTTTTGTGTTCTAATTTTCTGTAAATCTATTTTGTAACCTAGGGTAATTGACGAAATCTCCTTTTTGTATTTTTTCAAGATCAATTTGTAATCCCTATTTAGGTAAAACTTTTTTACTTCTTAAAACATTCTTTCTAAATATCTGCATTTGAGTCAGATAACAAAATGTTGTCCATGTAATGGTAAATTATAGACTTAGGAAATTCTTTGTGTATTATTTCCAATGGCTGATTTACAAAGTATTGGCACAAGGTGGGACTATTGAGCATTTCCTGTGGGAGGACAGTCCACTGATATCTCCTAGTAGGCTGAGAATTATTATAAGTAGGCACTGTGAAAGCAAATTTTTTCGATCCTTTTCTTGTAAAGGTATAGTGAAAAAACAATCCTTTAAATCAATAACTATAAGAGGCCATCCTTTTGGTAATAGAGAAGGCAGAGGAATTCCATACTGTAGAGAACCCATTGGCTGAATCACCTTATTAACAGCTCTTAGATCTGTTACCATTCTCCATTTTCCATATTTCTTTTTAACAACAAATACAGGAGAATTCCAAGGGCTGGTTGATTCTTTCATGTGGTGAGCATCTAATTGCTCCTGTACCAGCTGTTCTAAAGCCTGCAGCTTTTCTTCCGTTAAAGGCTATTTTTTAACCCATATGGGTTTCTCGGTTATCCATTTTAAAGGCAAGGCTGTTAGTACCTCTGAAGGTTTGCTAGTTGCTTTGTGTTCTTGTACAGCCTAAATGGCTGGTGACCTTATTTTATATTATAAAATATTTTATAATACCCTTCCTGGGAACATGAGCTTTGGGGACTGCAGGAATGATAACCTGGGTATTTCAGTCATGGCTTTATAAATTCACTGCAGTATTAGCTACATATGGCCTCAGCTTTCCTTTCTGTCCTTCTGGCCCTATGTATTCAATCCACTTTGTGCTTTGTTTTACTTGAGAAAGGATTCTTAGGAATTGAATATCTGCCTCTTGAAGAGGCCAATTTGGATGCCAAGAATCTGGAGCAATTGATAGTCACATCTGCACCTGTGTCTAGTAATCCCTCAATTACAATGTCATTTATACTCACTCTTAGCTTTGGTCTTTGATCATTTATAGAAGTCTGCCAAAATATACGTTTTTTATTTCCTACTGGGGTTTTTCACTCATCCTCCAGGTCTATTCCATCATCCAGAACAGTATGTTTTTTTACAGTAGGCACTGGATTATTTAATTTTCCTGGTGTGACATGTTCTCCACAGTGACTGAGAATGACTGGGCCTTGTTTGACATTGGGGCCTGTGAGGGTCCCCCCAAGGAGTTTCCTGGTGGTATTGGGTTGCCTTGTCTGTTTCTTGTCAACTTACATTCATTGGTCCAATGTCGTCCTTTGCCATACCTCCTACATATACCAGAAGGCTGAGTCTTCCTATTCTTGCCATTCCTAGAGGAGACATTCCTATGAATTTCTTGTCTACAGTCCCTTCTTAGATGTCCCATTCCACAATTAAAACATTTGGCATTTTGATGTTTCCTTATACCATTGGGAATCGCTTCTCCTACCCAAGCTTCAGTACTATAGTCAAGTGTTTCAATAGTAATTGTATGCAAGATCCATTCATCTATAGGTGCTGATCTAACCTTTAAAGGCCCAAGGATCTTCTTACATTCTAAGTTGGCATTTTCAAAAAGCCAAGGATTCAATTAGTACATATCTAGCTTCAGGGTCTGTCATTCCTAATTGTATAGATTTAGTTAATCTTTGTAAGAAGCCAGTAAAGGGTTCTCTCTGACCCTGTTTTGCAGCACACAAAATGCCTGTCTGTGCTTTATGCACTACCATACAGTTCACGAGCTTCAGGCAAGGGGCTGGAGGTTAAAATACACAAAGACACAAACACACAGACAGACAAAGAGACAGACAGAGAGACAGGGACTTCTAGTCACTGGTAAGAAGCCCTTTTTTCAATAGCACCATGGAGGCTTATATACCCAACTGTCAGGTGGGCCAACAGGCGAAAAACTTATCCTCTGATCCTCAAGGCAAGGCAACATGTGCTCGTGAAGCAGAGCTGGTAAACAACTTTGACACAGCTTTCAGTAACTCAAATCACAAGGAAAGCAAAGATCTCTAGCAGGGAAGAGCAGCTGGAGGCCGGGACGCCAAATGTTCCCAACACTGTTTAACCCTAATATATGACTTAATCCTTTTTTCTTGTTCCTAAATCCTGTCCCAAGCATTTAAAGTTGCTGTGCTACATAGGGACAAGGTGTGTTTGTCATAGTGAGCCTGTTCCTGAGGATCAGAGTAATGACCCTCACCAAGAATTTGATCTTGGAAAATCTCAAATCCTTTTGCTTTCCCCCATGCTCTAAAATTTTTGCCTCTTCTCTCGAATAACACTTCCAAAGCAGCTGAGGTCTATTTTCTAGGACCACTGAGATTAATTGAAGCCAATCATGTAGGGTAACCTTAGTGCTGGAAGCCCACGTTTTCACCGTTTTCCTGACAAATGGTGAATATAGCCCATAAGAAACTATTGCTTGTTTTTTATTTCTTTTAGATTGCTTATACGTATTGGTTCCCATGCATATTCTTTGACTACCCTAGGGTACTTTGCGCCAGATGGCCTTTCTGAGGAAATTACCGGATGTGCAGTTGAAACTCTGTGTAAGTCATCTGGGGGTCTGGCATGTACTGATGAAGCTAAATCCTGTCCTTGTATCTTCTGTCCCTGCTCATCAATTTCAATAAACTCCTCAATCTTTTCAAATCTTTTTACTACTGTCTTTTGTAAAGTCTGTATCTCCTGTCCACTGTTCTGTTTTAATGTCCTCGCTGAGGATTCCAATTCGTTCAGTAAAGATAATGTCTCATCCTTGGATATCATAATGCTTCAACAGATTCTCACAGATTCAACAGCATAAATTCTTTCAGATAATTTTGTCAAATTGATGCTATCCCTCTCCGTTGTATCGAACCATTTTTTTTAATGAGATAATATTGAAAACAAAGCTAATTCCTAGAATCAAATAAAGGGAAGGAAAATAGCATAAGTCTTGGACAATACCTTCCATAATATAAGCAAAGTAATTATTGAACTCCTGGATGTTATCAGTCAGTTTTTGTAGTTTTTTAAAATCTTACCTGTCGTAAGGCAATTACAGTGAATCGGAGTAGGTGTAATAATTGTTATCAGCCAGCAGGTGTTGCAGTTGTAGGCACGTGGCCGAGAGATGCTAGAAGCAGTGAACAGCACATGTTGCTTACTTAGATACTGAAAAATATGCTTTGTTTAACAAACGAAGGACAGTTATTAAGGTGATCAAATGATTCCGAGAGTTGGGTCCCAGGATAAAGAGAAAATCCAAAGTTTTCCATCATATGAGTTGCAGACTGTGTGCACTGTGGGGATCACAGGCAGCAGTGTGTGGGCTGGTGTGTGGGTCACGATCTGGGGAGCACTGAACAGCAGCCTGCTGTGTCTGAGGGCTGGCTAAAGCCACGGGCGGGATAGTCAGTGCCCAATGCTCCACGCAGCTGGCAGACCGATCCTAAAAGGTGTGGATTGGTCCCCACGTTCAGGCGCCAGATGATGGTGGAAGATACAAAGTAATTACACACTAGTTCAGAATTATGTAGAATAAAGGGTTATTTATTTAGGGGAGACTCACAGATCACTGTCCTAGATAACAGTCCTCTGCACGAATGGAGAACAGGAACAGAGTCTAGCAGCTGGAAGTGAGAGCCAGAAGCAAGAGAGTGAGTGCAGGCTTTACAGCTGCATGTATAGTATAAGAGACCATGCCCAACTGGGTGGTATCTTAAAGGCTGTTGGCTGAAGGTGCAGAAGGAGCTTCCACAGCACAGCCCCATTGTCATCTTGCTTAGTTTTAAAGGAAAACTTCAGTTTCTATGAAGAAACATGTTACTATGAAACTTAGGGTCCTAGAAAAGTGCCAGTTTGGTGAGAAATTGCAACTGTAGGATAAATAGTTTGTTTGAAAATGTAAGAACATAAAATAGGGCTTTATTTATTCAGTCATTTTGAAGTCATTTGTAAAGAATGCATTGAAAACTTTCTGAGGGCCAAGCAGAAGAGAATTTCCGTGTTTGACTTTAAAGAGGAAATGTATTATTAATACTGGTGACATAATTGAGACTGCTTATGAATCTATTATGCAATACCTCGAAACCTGTAACATGATTTTTCAGTTTTACTAATAAAGCAGATGCAGAACTCTTCCTGCCACTCATGCTTTTCTACTCAAAGAAGTTAATAAAATACTGTGGAGGAATTAAATTTCTGAGCAGTCAAAGAGTTATCTAGGAGTGACCATGTTACATGGCTGTCCCTGCTTTGCTCTAATAGCCTTCATTTGACTTATACTTTTTCTAGTACTTTCAAGATTTATCATATTACAGTATAGACATCTTATATGTCCAGAGATAAGACATTTAATGCAAAATTGACTGTGGTGTGTTTTATACAGCATTCTGCATTTCCATGTGCAGAGAACATAAGATGTTTACACCTTCAAAAATGTTGGATGATTGCTTGATGGATTCCAAGTTTATTGTAGTTCACTGTAGTTTTATAGTTTTTAATTAGCAATCTCTTTTGTTCAGGAACTATCAATACTGAATAATAATTCATATGTGAGGGTTTCCTCATATATGCATTCTATTTCCTGAGCCCTTTTCTTTTGCTCCTTGTAATACTGAGTCCATGGCTAATGTGGACAAGCATCCTCATCTTTTTGGCTTCCTGTTAACATGAGCTAGAGTGGCAGGTGGGCAGGCATGCTTTTTAGGGAAGTGTGAATAATGAGTTTCCCTTTCCACTGCTTTTCTAAACTTTGTAAGTTTATACAACTTGGTGAGCTATTTCTGTCTTGTAAACTGTCCCGCCTATGATAATGTTTCTAAAATTTGTCTTGATGAAAACATTAGCTTTTGTTACTTATTGCCTTTAAAAAAGTACTCTGAGTAAAACCAGTAGCTCTTTCCCAGAGAAGTTTTTCCATTATAATAGTAACAAAATAAAGTTGGATAAAATGTGAATGTCTAACAAACTGTTATTTACTGACTTACCTTGGATGCATGTTTATGTAGTGGGCTTGGATCCATTAGTTACAATGAAAGAAAAGTGATCGATATTAGCTTATCATGAAGCACATATTGCATTATGCAGGTTGGTTTAAACCTCACATGCTCCCTTGAGTCCTGCAATAACAGTCAAACATTGTATATTTGTAGAAGATGATATTCTCTTTCCATCAGAAATTGATGTACAGAAATCTATCTTTACAGGGCTGGAGAGATGGCTCAGCAGTCAAGAGCACTGGCTGTTTTTCCAGAGGTCCTGAGTTCAATTCCCAGCAACCACATGATGGCTCACAACCATCTGTATTGAGATGTTACCCTCTTCTGACCTGCAGATATACATGCAGGCAGAACACTGAATACATAGTAAATAAATTTTTAAAAAACAGAAATCTATCTTTACCTAGAAGAGCCAGAGACATAGACTAACTTTTTTATACTATGTAACTATGTAGTAAAATTACTAGTCTTAATCTTACCCAGGCAACTTTGCTATGTATCTCAATAGCCACCATATTACAATCTTTCTCATAATCTACATGATTTATTATTTTTAGAGAAAAAATATCTTTTACAAGTATACAGTTTTAGGTTCCTGAATTCCTTTCTGCTTTTGCTGTAAAACTGTCTTGCCTGTTGACGAGCATGTTTATTGACAGCTTACTATTGCATGGGTTTAGCTAGAAACTGTACATATATGAAAATTCTTAGAATTTATAATACAATAGACATTTACAGTACTCATAAAAAAGTGAGTAGATCTAATTGTGTTCTACTGAGGGAATCTATGAGGAGGCCTAAAGTGGTTTGGAAAGTACAAGTTCCTGGGGAATTGATGATTAACCTGAAATTAAAAAGAGTGGTTGTTTGTATAGAGACAGAGGAGGATACCTCTTGTTTTGTTTGTTTGCTTGTTTTTGTTTTTCAAGACAGTGCTTCTCTGTATATCCTTGGCTGTCCTGGAACTTGCTCTGTAGGTCAGGCTGGCCTCGAACTCACAGATATCTGCCTGCTTCTGCCTCCTGAGTGCTGGGATTAAAGGCTTGCACCACCACCACTTGGCTAGGGGGATGCCTCTTTAGATGTAGTGAGCAGCATTATAAAAGACATTTTAAAATGAGTGTGATGGCTCAGACTCGTAATTCTAACACTTGAGATGCTAAAGCATGAGGTTTTCTGCAAATTTGAAGCCAACCTGGGCTTCAGATCAGCCTGGGCTAGAGTGAGATCCTGTTCCAAACAACAGCACAAAGACAATAATAAGAACAACATGTTAACATGTGAGAAACTGAGAGAAATCTGGCATTATTAAATAAGAGGGAATAAATGAAGAGCAGCATAAGGTAGGGCCTTAGCAGATCATGTTGCATTTTTTAAAATTTTATTGAGCTTTACATTTTTCTCTGCTCCCCTCCCCGCTTCTCACCCTCCCCTTCAACCCTTTCTGAAGGTTCCCATGCTCCCAGTTTACTCAGGAGATCTTGTCTTTTTCTACTTCCCATGCAGATTAGATCTATGTAAGTCTGCCTTAGTGTCCTCATTGTTGTCTGAGTTCTCTGGGATTGTGATTTGTAGGTTGGTTTTCTTTGCTTTATGTTTAAAAACCACCTATGAGTGAGTAGCTGTGATAATTGTCTTTCTGTGTCTGGGTTACCTCACTCTAAATGATGTAACTCATCTAGCTCCATCCATTTGCCTGCAAAATTCAAGATGTCATTATTTTTTTCTGCTCTGTAGTACTCCATTGTGTAAATGTACCACATTTTCCTTATCCATTCTTCAGTCGAGAGGCATTTAGTTGTTTCCAGGTTCTGGCTATGACAAACAATGCTGCTATGAACGTAGTTGAGCACATGTCCTTGTGGCACGATTGAGCATCCTTTGGGTATATACCCAAAAGTGGTATTGCTGGGTCTTGAGGAAGGTTGTTTCCTAATTTTCTGAGAAATCATCATACTGATATCCAAAGGGGCTGTACCATTTGCACTCCCACCAGCAATGCATAAGTGTTCCCTTTACCCCACAACCTCTCCAGTATAAGTTGTTATCAGTGTTTTTGATCTTGGCCATTCTTACAAGTGTAAGATGGAATCTCAGAGCTGTTTTGATTTGCATTTCTCTGGTGACTAAGGATGTTGAACATTTCCTTAAGTGTCTTTCAGCCATTTTAGATTCCTCTGTTGAGAGTTCTCTGTTTAGGTCTGTACTCCATTTTTTTTATTGGATTACATGATTTTTTGGTGTCCAGTTTCTTGAGTTCTTTATATATTTTGGAGATCAGACCTCTGTCTGATGTGGAGTTAGTGAAGATCTTTTCCCATTCTGTAGGCCATCGTTTTGTCTTGTTGACCGTGTCCTTTGCTTTACAGAAGTTTTTCAGTTTCAGGAGGTCCCATTTATTAATTGTTTCTCTCAGTGTCTGTGCTGCTGGGGTTCTATTTAGGAAGTCGTTCCATGTGCCAATGTGTTCAAGTGTACTTCCCACTTTCTTTTCTATAAGGTTCAGTGTGGCTGGCTTTATGTTGAGGTCTTTGATCCATTTGGACTTGAGTTTTGTGCATGGTGATAGATAGTTTATTTTCATTCTTCTACATGTCGATATCCAGTTATGCCAGCACCCCTTGTTATATATGCTTTCTTTTTTTCCATTTGCTATTTTTTGCTTCTTTGTTAAAAATCAGGTGTTCGATGGTGTGTGGATTAATATCCGGGTCTTTGATTTGGTTCCATTGGTCCTCCTGTCTGTTCTTATGCCAATACCAGACTGTTTCAGTACTGTATTCAATACTGTAGCTCTGTAGTAGAGTTTGAAGTCAGGGATTGTGATGCCTCTAGAAGTTCTTTTATTGTACAGGATTGTTTTGGCTATTGCATTTTCTAAGAACTCAACTATAGCAGATTTTAAGAAGGAGAATGACTGATCAGATTTACATGAAAAAATGCTCTAGCATCATTTTATGGAATACATTTGGTATACAAGGAGGAGTCATTTGTGTGTTAGGTCAGTGTTTTTGTTGCCATTGGTGGGTATTTTGTTTTTCTTTTTTTGAAACATATTCTTTCTCTGTATCCCAGGCTGGCCTGGAACTAATTATGTAGCCTACCCTGGCCTAAAACTCATAGCTGTCCTCCTCTTTCAGCCCTCTAAGTACCCAGTTGCTGCTGCTTCTTTTTAAAATCATATACATTTTGACTGTAAGATGTTGTACCCAGGACCTACTGCATGTTAGACATACACTCTACCAACTGAACTGTGAGCCCTGCCTCCTCCCCCGGATCTTTTCTGCCTGTGGAGTTTTCGCAGATGCAGGAGGTGGTAGTCATTAAACCAGTCTAACTCCCACCTGGGTTTCCTGGTAGGAAAGTTTGTACCCACAGAAGTGACTCAGTGCTGGTCACAGTAAACAACTGAGATCATTCAGATTCCTCTACATGATTTTTTTAGATTTAGGAGATTAACATCACCAGTTCCTATGTCTTTTTCCCCATCACTGTGTATATCCATCTTAGGGCATCTCCATGGATGGCCAGTATAGCAGATCCTAGCTCAGACCACATTAAAAGACCATTTTGGTATCTTATTTTGTATTTTGTTTTAACCAAACAAATAGAATAAGAATTGTCAGAGTGTACTGTTTCCTGAAACTTTTATCAGATTTCCCACAGAAAGAGGTAATTGTTTCCTTTGGCTCTTTTATTTGTTGAATTACATTCTAACATGAATTAACTTTGCATTAATTTAATGGAAGGCCACCAGTCTCTTGTACAAAGTACACCCAGACTATTCCTACTTTACTAAGTGTTTTATCTGTGTCAGAGATGTGAGGACTTGTGAACCTGACTCTGTCACATATTGACCAATGAGTCTGTCTTAAAGCTGAATCTAATAGTGGCCACGGGCTGGCATTGTTGGCTCATAAAACACACGTACCATGTTCTTGTTCATAACCAAGAGTTATGCACATGCCTATATCTGTGACTGAAGCTTTGTGAGAGGTTTGGAGGATGATGTAATTGGATGACCCAGAGTCTTCAACAATGGATACAGTAGTTGCATTTGGAGTTGGGTGTAGATTAGACTCTTCAAGGAAAGTAGCTTAAGAGAAAGTATTCCAAATACTGATTAAATTTCATACCAAGCTCGAAACTCACAAATCTTAGAATGTTCATAATTGGAGAAAAATAAGCAGAAGAGACTCTTTTTAAAAGACACCAATTACATTGAACTTTTAAAATTAAAAAGTATCTATTTTATGTGAATTGTCGTGGAATTAGGTCTGGACGATAAATAACCAAGCCAGCTCAAGAAGAACGGGTATTTTTTAATGGTTGAAAAGGGTAAACTCACGCTACAAGAGTGGGAGGTCAGAGTGGGAGGTCAGACGTCCTATTCGTCCAGCGGGCACCGCATGGAGAGAACGGGCACCTGTGTGCTCTTGGTTTTGCTACCTGGAACCCAGGTAGCCACACCCTAACTAGATGTGATTGGTTGATAGTTTCCCCATCAGTGAATGAGTGTTTTGCCTGAATGTGTGTGAGTGTATCAGATGTGAGTCCCTGAAGATGGCATCATAGATACTGTGGAACTGGAGTTTCAGACCTGTGGGTGCTGGGTCTGAACCCAGGTTCTCTCTCTGCAAGAGCAACAAGTGGTCTAACTGCTGAGTCATCTCTTAAGTTTTTATTTTTAAAAGGACTTAAAGGAAAAAAGAAAGCAGAGGTTAAATACATAGTTTAATTATGTCTAAAAAGATTATTTGTATTTTTAAAAATCTGTTTTATATAACCAGCCCTCTTTAGTAATGAATAGTTCTGTACATTTTACTATGATGATTATTGGTGAAGTATACTTCTGTTGATTAATTTGTGCTGTATGTCTTATCTCTTTTTGTGGGACATTAGCTCCAATGAGCATGTGCCAACTGATAGCTTCTGGAATAACAGACAATAAACACATTGAAAATTCACAGGCCTTCACAAGGAAGCCAATCTGCTTCATAGAATAACTATTTCAATATATTGATGCTGTTGGGTCTTTTTCCTAGAATACTCAAGCACTCAGGTAGTAGTTGTTAGTATGACATAGTTTCCACTTGGACCAGTCCTATTCATGTCACAGTGAAAGTTCTCAAATGTTTGAGTTGACAAATTTCTCAAAGTTTTGAAGCTATATGCTCTGCATTTTATTGCCACTAAAATTTTAAATATACATACCCATGTCTGAGGCAAAACCATATCATGTCTTATACATGTGTAGTGTATACACTACACGCTACCTTCATTTACTCATGACCCTTCTGTACCCTTAAGTACACATACTAATGTTTAAATTACTGTTCTGTTTCATTTTTCAGTAGAGTATTGTTTCATTAAATGATGGTTTTAATTTATCTTATAATTTTAGTCAGGTATTACCTCTTCAAAATTACTACTAGTCTTCTTAACTAGACAAGCTTTCTTGGAATTCTGGGGAATATATAGTTGCAATATGTGGAAGGTAGGAAAAGATGGGGCCGTTAATCCTAGGAAGCAGAGTAAATGGAGCCTTCATCATGGTGATGGTAATGAAACTTGAGTCAATGTGAATTCAAGTGTCATTCAATTACTGATGCAGTGAGACCCTGCTGTAGCAGTGTAAGAGGGTCTTCACATGTTCAGTTGTCTCGAATATAGAACCTTAAACACAGGGTCACCTTGTGAACTGAATCAAGTGACTGAGGTGAGCCATTATAATGATGGGACTCAATTGCCAATCACTTTATTATCCAAATCAGTGCTTATAGAAGAATATATTATTGAGGGGATTCAGCATTTAATATTTTTATTTCCTGTTTGAGTTGGAATCTGATTAGAAATAAAATGATTGAGACTTTGGGGGGAAATCTGCTGGCTCGAATTGGGTCTTTCTGATGCTCGTAGTTATACTTTGAAGTGAGATGTGTGGTCTTTCAGCACAAGAAACTGTAATCTGTTGTTGTACAATTGTGCTTGAACATTTATGAAGTTCATTTTAAAGAAGCTTTAACAGCATCATTGATGCTGATGGCCACCCAGGCAATGATCATGATTAATGTCATGGGCCCAAAGAATACTGGTGAGGTACAAGCCCTGAATAAATCAAACATGAGTTTGCCAAATATGGGCTATTTATTTTCTCAGTGAGTTTATGGAGACTAAGGGTTTTCATGAGACAGTTTCTGTGTCAGTGAACAGTTGTTACATGCCAAGTGCACCCTTGTAAGTATTTCCAGTTAACTTGTTTCATTGTCTCACAACACAAGGCGAGAAGTCCCAGTCCCTCTTTTCCCTTTTTTCTTCCAGACCTGTTTTACAGGAGGTTAACATTATTACGCCATTCTGGGAAGCATGATAGCCAAGAGCAGGACACGGGTCAGTGTCAGTGAAAAGAAGATAGTTTTAGTGTTGTCCAGGGTGACAGGTGGCTATAGTTTAAAAATGCTTGACTTCTTGTAATGAGAACATTCTCTTCTGCTTCATGGTCATTCTTAATATTTTATTAAGTATTACTCAATATATTATGAAATATACAGCAGATGACTATATCATGATACTAATATTCCTTTATTAAATAATCTTCATTCACTAAGAGCTAGTGGCTTCTGTTTTGTACTTTAAGTGTGACTACTGCCCTGACTGTTCCAGTTCTAGTGGTTCTAGCATCTGTAGGAATGTCTGGTTTACAGTGCAGAGAAAGCCCCTGTGAATGTAATTTTCAAAAGAAATGTAAATCATTTGTTTTAGATTACTTACTGTGATACCTGTCTAGATTTTTCTGACAGTTTGCTAAGTACTTTTAAAATTCTGAGTTGTTTATGTAGGGGGCCCTAAATCTTATTAATTAATTAATTAGTTTATTGGAATGTGTGATGAGCATATATATCGATGCACATTTGGCACAGTGCATATGTTGTGTTCAGAGGACCATGTTCTGGAGTCTCCTCTCTCCACCTTTGTAGGGTGCCAGGGATCAACTGAGAATGTCAAGCCTGTAGGGCAGATGCTTTTCCCACTTAGCCATCTCACCTCCTCTTCCTGAATGTGTTTGAATCCATCATATTTCACTTTGACTCTTAAATTTTTTTTGTTTACAAAGACTGTTTGCTGAAAGTTTATTTCTTTCCTCTGTATTATTATATTACTATTAAAAGTTGTATTGTATTTAAGGCATCATAAATACATCTTCCTATATATTTGAAATCATCCCTAGATCACTTATGATCCCTAAAGCATTGCAAATGCTATATAAACCACTGCTGTTCTGTGTTGTTTAGGGGATGATGGTAAAATAAATGTCAGTACCCATACAATGCCCTTTCTGAATGAATGCTTCTTTCTTGTGGTTGGCATGTTCAGTTAAATACTCCATCAGTTATTTTATTTCTCTTGGCAATGTATCATATCCTGCATTTAGATGAATGCAGTTAGAGGGATATTCCATGGTCCTTACTGTGTGGATTCTCCTAGTTGCCAGCGATCTTGAATGCCATTTTACTGTATCTCATAGCAACAGGAGGAGGATTGCTCATAACTGGATTTGTTTCTTCCTACACCCTGGTGTTCCCGAGGGATGGAGGGTAATAGCAACATTTGTAAATACCCATTTCTTGGTAAAAGTTTCTTTTCCCTGCAATATCTTCCAGTTGCATCTATTTAGAGGAAAACAGGTGGTTTCATGGCAATCTCACTCTTGAGCTGGTGTGTCTAGGTTTACTCTATCTGGTTTTACCCCTCAGTGAGAATAATACAAGTTCATCTTCCATTGATGTTTTCATAATTACATATATTTATTTCCCACAGTTTTCCCATTAAGAAAGATGAGTTGAGCTTTTCTCCTGGTGTGGCTTTGTAAGAGGACTATGAGGTATGGAAAGCTGTAGAAGCCCAGCACGGCCGTCCTTCACAGATCACAGTCCTGATACACTATAGACCTCATTGGGAAACCAGCTGTACTATAGTTCCCTTAAGTGGTTTCTAATTCTCTTCCCTTAACAGTATCTCTCTGAGTGACTTTTAAATGTCCCAAAGCTAGTGTATTTTGGCCTTCGTGGTGTTCTCTATAGCGTCTCCCAGAATGTTAGAAGATTAGTGCGAATGTAGGAAATAGGGATAAGACGATTATAGTTGATGTACAAATCCATACTTAAAATTCTTTCATCAGTATTTATCTTTATGCCAGGTGTGGTGGCACACACAGGTAGCTGCAGCACTCTGGGAGCTGAGGCAGAAGGATTATGAGTTTGTGGCCAGCTGGAGGCCAGCTTGAGCTACGGATGGAAGAGAAACAGAAAACAAGAATGACAATCTTCCTGGCTGGTTAAAGAGATGTTAAGCATCATGCTAAAAACAATTGTTTAGTGGTCAAAAAAATAGTTGTATATGCTACGTAATTAAAACCCAGCAGTAAATAGGGTAAGTCACCTTCATGGAGAAAAGGGAGGATGGTAGGATAGAATCAGGGAGGAGTCATCTTTGGCAGCTGTTTCGTGGCAGGCGGCTAGAGCTGTTTCCCCCAGCAGGACAGGATCTACTGTAGGAGGGTCTTGGCAAGGGGCCAGATCATAATAAGAGTTATTTTTATTAAGCGGGTCTCATTGTATTGGCAAGGAGTAGTCCTCTGTGAATACAGCCATTTTTATTATAGTTCACGTTATGACATACTACTTGTAAGCAATAAATGAGGGAGATCCTATCTGTTGATTTAACATAGAGATAGCATATGAAGTTGTAAGTGCATTTGCTATTTACATGCAAAAATTTGTCTCATGTGTTAACCATCGCTCATGGAATTAAAGCTGAAGGACACCATGATAGAGAAGAAGGAAGCAGATTATATCTTGTTTACTACGTATGGGGACTTGTTTCTATGCAGTCACATGTTAAGACTTTGGTTAGTTCCTTTGCTATTGGGGGTCTAGTCAAAGAGTTCCTACCCCAGCATCCTGAAGGCTGCCCTCCAGGCTGCAGAGCTTTAGGCTTCATATTAAGGTCTTTGTCCATTTTAAATTGGTTTTTGTACAGGTGGAGGAGAAGAATCTAGTTTTATTCTTTTGCAGTTAGATACTTTTGCTGATATCGTTTGTTGAATAGCTGTCCTTTTCCCCATGTGTTTTTGCTACAGATGAGGGGCTAACATCTAGAACTTACCAAGAATTTCAACAATTAAATACCAAGGAACAAAAATTGTCAGACAACAAATGGGCAAATAAACTGAGAAGTTTTCAAAAAAAGAAAACAAATGACCAATAACTGTTTTAAGAACTGTCCAATATGCTCACCCGTCAGGAGTCAAATTAAAAGTACTCTGAGATACCACCTCACCCTGATTGGAATGCTGTCAGCAGTAAATCTGATCACAGTTGTTGGTGAGGATGTGCAGAGAAAGGAACCCTGATTCACTGTTGGAGGAGCTAAAAATCAGTACGGCCATTATGGAACCAGTCTGGAGATATTAAAATAATTTAAATTTAAACTACCATGTGACCCAAAGAATTGGAATCAGCTTAACTGTCCATCAGAGGATGAATGGATACTGAAAAATTGGGGTGTGTGTGTGAATACTATTCAGCTCCAAAGGAATAAAATATAATCACAAAGTTTGCAGGAAAATAGATGGATTTACAGTATCTAATATTAAGCGAGGCTACACAGTCTCAGAAAGAAAATAAAGTGTTCTTCATATGTAGAATCTGGCCAATAATATATGTATATGTGTAAAAAATATGTATGTGGGTCCAGTATTACATGTAGAAAAGAAAATAAGAAAGGCTTAATATTAGGAGATGAGAAGGACTGAATGCAGGTAATGAACACAAGTGATGATAGAGGATGTAATACTAATTGTTTTTCTAGTTCCAACTCTGTCATGGATTTTTTTTTGATGGCGGGCAAGTGCATAAGAATGTATTTGATATTAAAAAGGTAAAACCTAGTGTGAAGTGCCACAGCATCCTTTTGAAAAGCTATTCAAACAGTATAGATGTCCTTTGATATATATAGATTTGGGGTATGGTTAATTGCACTGTGTGATGCTTTTCCCTTTGCTAGTTCTTTATAGTATAGTGTGTTAAAGTTAAAAATAATTAAAAAGAAACATAGGAAAGGACAGGTAAGCTCCCAAGGCTTCCTTTGCCCGAGGCACCTAAGATGTGCTCATGGTCTTGGGTTTGATGCTTCTCACCAATTGCACAGTCAGATTTTAGTTTAGTGGATGATTTTCTTTGTTCCTTTAAACAACTTTATAGAAAAATCAGAAGACTTGAGTGTGAAAACTGCTTATCAACTAATGATTGATGTGTAGTGTCTATTTTCTTCAAGAAGGCAAATTCAGTGGTTTTGAAGGCTGCTTAATCTTTTGATTGAGGATGAAAAATTGTGAGGCTCCCATTGATATGATGGCTATATAGAACCTGGTTTACTTCTTGGTATGAAAGTGAGGCTGCTGTTTAGATTACTTTAGGGATCTGGTAGTTATTTCCCTCTTTTTTCACTTCAGTAGCCCTCTTTCTGTTCCCTCCCTCCTTTTCTCTTTCTCCTTTCCCCCTTGCCCAACTTTCTCTGTAGCCAAGGATGACCTAGAATTTCTGATTCTTCTGCTGTTGGAGGAGGCCGCTTGTTTCATTCCCGGCTACTTAGCCCTGAAATAACCACACAGAAACTGTATTAATTAAATCACTGCTTGGCCCATTAGCTCTTGCTTCTTATTGGCTAACTCTTATATTAATTTTAACCCATTTCTATTAATCTGCGTATGGCCATGTGGCTGTGGCTTACCAGCTAAAGTTCCGGCGTCTGTCTCTGGCGGGGCTACGTGGCATCTCTCTGACTCCATCCTTCTCTCTCTCAGCATTCAGTCCAGTCCTCCCTGCCTAGCCCTGCTCTGCTCTTCTCTGCAGTTCTTTATTCATTAATGGTAATCACAGCATACAGAGGGAAATCCCACATCATTCTGCCTTCATTCTATCAGGCTTCATTCCCAGGCTCATACACCACATCTGGTTTATTGGTGCTGAGGTTTGAATCTAGGACCTCCTGTCCGCTAGGCCAGCATTATGCAAGCTGAGCTTCATCCCTACCCTCACTGCAGTATTTCTGAATTATGTGTTAGAACAGATTCTGTTCTATTGATGTTGGATGGCATTTTTCTAGTCGTTTTTTATTTCTAGAGGCAATGTAAATGCAGCCCATGTTTTATAGTAACTTTTGTAACTGAGATATAAAGACAAAACTTTTTAGCCGTTTAGACGATAAATTTTTTTTTTTGTTCTTTTGAGATTATACTATCTAGCAGCAAGAGAAGAAAATTCAGATTTTGCCCTTTTTTGATGCTCCCTAGTGGCAAAATGACATAAGGTAGAGATAGGAGCCGTTAATAGTGCGCTGCTCCTGGAGAAGTGTCAGCCGAGGGAGTTTGCCATGTTCTTCTTCAGCAGCACTCAGGGCAATTTCTCTGGATACCTAACATGCGGAAGTCCAATTTACAGTCACAAAACAGTTTATAGCCTTGATGGATCAAGTCTTTTCATGGTGCATACTATCTCTTCTTTCTGCTGCTTCACCCTAAGGCTACTTTTGTGTTCTTACTAACCAAACTGGTGAAATAGCTTAGCTGGTAAGCAAAAGTCGTGTCTTTTGGTCTTAACAAGACGAACCCTACTCATTTATCATTAGAGTCTGTTATTTTGATGAAAGAAGAACCTTGAGTCGATTTATTTTATTACATATCAGCTTGATGTGTGAAATTACTTACCCTGGCTGTATTTACAACTGCTAATTCCCAGGAAAACAGGTGTCTTTATATTATGAAGTCCACTGGAATTAAAACCTTTTTCTATTTTATAAGTGGGTCCCAGGAACTGATGTCAAAATCCAGTAATTTAGTGTCATTTTTTTTCAAAGTTGTTACAAGTCTATAGGTATTTAGGTAAGTTAGGGTAACCCTGTGAAGGATAATTCTTAGGAAAAGAATGCTTAAAGTAGTTCATATAAGATTTGAATATGTTCAGCATATTGCTTTGGAATAAGTAATTATTTTTATTTACTTACATAAGTATGTAAATAAGTATATATAATATATTTAGGTAATATATGCATATATGCAACATGTTACATGCATGCACACATTACATGTATACATATTATATACACACACACACTTTTTTTTTGAGGCCGGATTTCTCTGTATAAATACTCTGGCTGTCCTAGAACTCGCTTTGTAGACCAGACTGGCCTTGAACTCATAGATATCTGACTGCCTCTGCTTCCCAAGTGCTGGGATTAAAATTGTCTGCTACCACCACCCGGCTGTAATTATTTTTATTAAAAATACATGTAATTCATAGAAACATTGCTGTTACTGGCTTTGACAGCATATTCATCTAGATATAGTTCAGATACTATAAATGCTACTCTTTACAACAGTGCTCAGTGACTGCTCACCTAAGAGTTGTGTGCTTTCTACATTTTAGAGCAGTTTGTCATCTTGAGATTATACACATACTAGTGGCTGCTTCCAGTTTCCCTTTATCCCAGCCTCTGGCAATTGCTAACTCACTTTTGGTTATCTTTTGAATTTTAGTCTGGTTTTGTTTAGTTCAGTTTAAGAATTCAGAGTAGAGTGAGAAATAAAGGAATTATTTTTGAGGTTGGCAATTGGATGGATTTTTCCAAGATTTAATTTTTACTTATGTTTCTCAATGTGTTTATATGTCATGTGTATACAAGTGCCCAGGAAGGCCAGGAGAGGGCTTTAGACAGGTAGTTGAACTCCCTAACATGGGAGTGCATGCTGGGGACTAACTCCAGTCCTCTGAAGCAGCATCAAGTGCTCTTAATTACTGAATCATCTTTTTAGTCTGGACTAGAGGATTCTTGATATAGAAGTCTGCTGTATAGTTCCCTGACATTGGCTTAGGTGGGAACTGTCACACTCATGGTTGGTGCCTGCTGCCAAATATGACCACCTAAGTTCAGTTCCTGGGACCCACTTAGTGGAAGGAGAGAAACATCTCCACACATCTCCTACAAGTTTTCCCCTGACTTCCACATGTGTGCGCATGCACAAACACACACATACAAACTAAAAACAATGTAATAATAAAAGAGAGAACTGTTAGGATCATCCTAAGCCTGCTGTTGTATAAAGTTCTCGTAGTGAAGACGATGGTGTCAGTGGACTGTGTAACAGTTCTGGGAGAAAGACATGCTCAAGAAACCTCACTCCAAGGCAGTGGTTCTCAGCCTTCCTAATGCTGCCCCCTGTAATATAGTTCTTCATGTTGTAGCAACCCCCAACCATGAAATTATTTTCATTGCTACTTCATAACTAATTTTGCTGCTGTTATGAATTATAATGTAAACATCTGATATTTGGGATATCTGCTATGTGACCCCTGTGAAAGGGTCATTCAGTCCTAAAGAGGTCATGACCCTTGAGCACCACTACCTACTACTCTAAGGAGTCTCAGACTCCTTTTTGAAAGTGATGATGCAATGTAGAGTCCCAAATGTTAATTATTGCAATTGTTATGTGTCTTTTTCTGCAATGGCAGTTTTTTGCTGCTTTTGTAATAGTGACAGCAGGACATGCCATCATCACCTAAGGTACTAACTGGGTAAACCCGCAGGCTGAAAAGAGATTCCACTCCATGTTTTGGGTTCCTTCTGTAGATTTAAAAATCAAAGTATTATCTTTGTATTGGGGATAACTAGGAGGGTTAAAACATTAGCACTGCTAGCCATTGTCAGCAGATGCCCAGAGCCTCGATGGACTAGGCAGCTGGAGAATGAGTAGTTAGTGTGGTCATCACACTACAACTCTTACTGTGGCACACAGAAATATAACCTAAATCTGTGGTCTCAGGAGCCTGCTTATATATAGACACACATGCTGGATTTTATAATAGCTCTCAGAGGAAGAATGGGTTTCACTTTACAAAATTTTGTTCTGCCTACAGAATTTAAGAATAAATTGATTGCATAACTTGATGTTTTTATGTAAAATGGGAAGATGAAAAGCTGTGCTGGTTTGAAAAAATGACAAAATGGGTTTTGACAGGAAATGATAACAATGTAGTCAGGTTTGGAAGTTTTTGTTGTATGCTGAAATCTTTTTTTAATGCTAGGTTACTTGTTCCTTGAGACACCTCCAAAGGATGCATTTTATTGTGGTGTCTCATGTTTTCTCTGTGTGAACAGACAGGTTTGTCTGTGCCTGTAGAAGCCTGATTTCATTGCCCCGTTATAATGACTGATTAGTGTAATTGGGTAGTCATCAGAAAAAAAAACAGGGAGGGGGATTTTTTTTTTTTTAACCTTTGAAAGTGATATCCTTTTCAGCCTTGGCAGATCTCAGTGTTCTATCTTTGTCTCTAAAATCCACATCGGAAATGCTAAGAGTTCCCATGCTGGAGTTAGGAGAGGTCGTTGTCAGGAGGATCCTGTAGCACTTTTCAGAAATTAGAGGGTCATCCAGCAAAAGTAGGCCATGTAGTCCAAGGATCAAGTGCACCCAGCAATATTGGTTGGATTTGAAGTTGTGCAGCTTCTCTGCAGTGTGGTCTGGTTTCCGTTCACCTATCCAAGCCCAGCAGAGTTTGTAGTTGCTGAGTATAAACTGCTTTACTGATGACAGTCTGCAGATATAAACATGTTTTCCACTCCAGCTAATTTTCTTTCTAGTGTGTTGCCAAGCTACACGTTTTTGCCACAGGAACTGCTTATCTGTGTCTATTTACCCACTCAGCTACCTGCTTGTGGCACAAAGGTTAGGGTAGGGAATGGTTCAGTGAATCCTCTAGAGAGCCATACTTGTGTGGCAGGTGTTTGGGGAGTGATGCCATGGGCTGGTCCTTTTGCTGAACTATAGAAATATTTCCCCCTGCCTATCACAAAGATATAACTTTGTTATCCTTTGTTTATTTTAAGGGAACCTTTTCACAAGTTCTATACTGGTCTAGCCTGTTAATTTTCTCAAGCTTTGTTCATAGCATTCATGGTGTATAAGCAGAATATAATGCAAATTGAACAATGTTCTCTGAAGTCACTAAGATATTACAATAAAATGAATTATCTAAGGCAAATCTTGTAACATTTGTTGTATGGAGCTTTTAAGAATGCATTTCTTGCTTATAATACACTGAATATCCCTGAACTCTTTACTGTATTTGAGTTATTATTATGAGTTTTCCCTACTGAGCTGTATTGGTCAAGGCAAGTATCACAGCAGAACAGTGGGGTTTGAGAGGAAGACAAATTTCTAAGTGTTAAATTTGAAGTATATATGAAAATTTTAAGTGTCTAGGGGCATGCTAGCATAACAGGTCAAGAAAATCTGTTATGGAAGACAGGCTCAAAATTAATGGATGTATAGGGAGGGATTGGAATCCAGGCAGAAAGCTTTTCACTTGTGAAAAAAAGAACCAGAGATTAACACTTACAAAAAGACAATATTTAAGAGACAAAGAATATTGAGGGAGTAGGAAAAGGAAGAAACATGTTGTGTTACAGCGTCACATATTATACACATGGCCAGCATGGAAGACATGGGAGAAAGGGATTGTTGAGAAAAGGAAGATTGGCGGAAAGGGGGAGAGGAGCAATTGAGACCAAATATATTTAAAGTAAGTCATATGTAGGTATAAAATGTCACAATTGTTCATTTTTTCTACAGTTCATATATGCTAATAAATAAAAATTGAGTTTCAATGAAGCTCAAGACTGTTAATATGCATAAGGTTCAAAAACTTCTGTGACATCAAGGAGAATAATATCTTTTGGTTGGGGAAAGACATGCATACACTTCGTAAGGACCATAATTTTTTCTACTCTGTGTACTCTTTACCCATTTTCTTCCTTTTGAATGCCTTTCAAGATGTTTGTCAAATGTCGTGGACCTTGTAAAAGTGTCTCCAAGCAGAGTTATTTCCATGCCTAGTTTCCCCAGCTCTAGCAGCATTTATAAGACTCCCATAATGGATTTGGGAACATCTGTGTGTTCTGACGTCGGAGAGGAGTTCAGTTTTTCAGGACTGGTACCTTGTATCACACACCTTTTGAAGAACTTGTAACATTTCTTAGAATGCCTTGCAAGTAGGTAGTACTCAATAAATGTTTATGGATTTGAATGTTTGATTCTGAACATAATCCTAGACAAAGTAACATTTCAAAATTTGTATTAAAATAATTTCAAACTCAAAATATATAAATTAAGCTGCACATTATATGGACTTTATGCTTCTTTCCCTAATATCTTTGATTATACATTTTGTTTCCTGTTCCAATTATGTATTATTCCATAATATTGAAGAATGGGGGAAGATAGATAGCTTTCTGCAATTGACTATGAATAGACTAGTTTTTTTCTCACCAATATGTCTCTAGATCAGAAAAGATCTTTCAAAAAGGTGCTGGAATATTTAAGTCAAAGAATCTCTTCTTGCAGGGAGGTTAAGAATAGACTTAATATCTTCTTTCTTTCTTTCTTTCTTTCTTTCTTTCTTTCTTTCTTTCTTTCTTTCTTTCTTTCTTTCTTTCTTTCTTTCTTTTTTCGAGACAGGGTTTCTTTGTGGCTTTGGAGCCTGTCCTGGAACTAGCTCTGTAGACCAGGCTGATCTTGAACTCACAGAGATATCTCCCCCTGCCTCTGCCTCCCGAGTGCAGGGATTGGACATGCGCCACCACCACCCGGCGACTTAATATTTTCTTGAGCTCAAAAGTCATGTAGCCATTGGGGTGAGTACACCAACCCACTTCAAGCTGAATATTTAGGTTACCTAGCAGATTTACATCTGAAGAAAGTTGCTCTTAAAATTGACTGGAGGGCTATAATGTTGCTGTCAGTAAAGTGCTTGCCTTGCTATTATGACCTAGGTTCAGTCCCTACAATGCACATGAAAAAAGGTAGGTGTGGTTGCTCATGCTTGGAAAGTTCTGGGGAGGCAGAAACAGGTGGATCCCCTTGGCTGGCTGGCCCCTTGGCTGGCTAGGCAGCCAGCCAACTCTAGTTAAGCAGTCCTCAGGTCAATGAGAGACCTTGTTTGAAAAACAAAACAAGCAAGCAAAATCTACGGCTGTCCTCTGATCTTTGCACATACTTGCACATTTGTGTACACACATATATGCATATGCATACATGTTGTCAGAGGTTTCTGTCCTGCCCTGTTCTGCAGTCGTTAAGTCCCAAAGCTATCACACAGAGTTCTACATTAGTTATAAACTGATTGGTCCATTAGCTCAGACTTCTTATTAACTCTTATAACTTATATTAGCCCATTATTCTTGTCTATGTTAGCCACGTGGCTCGGGACCTTATTTGGCAATGCAGTCACATCTTGCTTCTTCTGTGGCTAGGTTACAACTGCGGACTAAGCTTCCCTCTTCTCAGAATTCTCATTGCCCTGCCTCTACTTCCTGCCTGGTACCCCACCTATACTTCCTGCCTGGCTACTGGCCAATCAGCATTTATTTAAAATATAAGTGACAGGGTACAGACCATTGTCCCACGGCACATGCATATAAGAATTTGACTGAGTGTATTAATATATGTTACTATTTTTTTTAGCATGAAGCATCATCATGCTGAGTAAAAGACATATACTTCATATTTTGGATTGTAACTTTGAAAGCTGGTAATGCTCCTCCCTTATGACTGACAGTTTTAAATGTGCTTTATGTACTGCACCTTCTTCTATATTTTTATAACTTCTTTTTGCAGGGATGGAGAATTTGATAACTTTATGTATATTTCTATGTAAAATATATTCAGAATTGCAAATCAATAAGAATTATCTGTGGTTGGGTATGGTGATGTATGTCATTAATCCCAGCACTCTGGAGGCAGAGGCATACAGACTCTGAGTTTGAGGCCAACCTGGTCTGAAGACTGAGCTCCATCCAGGCCAGCTAGGGCTACACAGAGAACACACACACACACACACCCCTGAAAAAACAATAACAAACAAATAAAAACACAAAACCAAAAAGATCAGTATAGTGAAAAAGAAAAAGACAAAGAAGAGCTATTGGGAACTGGCTTGTGGAGTTTAATGACTGCTTTAAACAACACAAGGATGGATCAGCTCAGATTTGATAAGAGTTTCTAGTTCCTGTGAAAGCTAAAAGGACAAGCCAGTGATAACAGCCTCAGAAACTCCCCACTTATAAATTGCCGGATTGAGGAATTATGGCCTGTCATTGAAGTATGTCTAAAATTATATATGAAGGTCAAGAGAGCAACATTAATATGCATGACCAGATTCCAACTTTAGTAGGCAACCTTTCCCTAAGGCCTCGAGTGAGAGCTGACGACTGTGAGAGAAATATGCTGTGTAAGCCTGTGTCTGAAGGTTTCCATTGTTGTGATGAAACACTATGAGCAAAGCAACTTGAGGAGGAAAGGGTTTATTTCACTCACAGTTCCTAATAACAGTTCTTCATCAAAAGCAATGAGGGCAGGAACTCAAGCAGGGCAGGGATTTGGACAAAGTAGTGTTGGAGAAGTGCTGCCCACTCACTTGCTTCCCATGGCTTGTGCAGCCTGCTTTCTGATAGAACCCAGGACCACCAGCCAGGGATGGCACCGCCCACGCACATGCGCGCACACACACAGAGCCTTGAGTTGCAGTGCATGCCTTAATTCCACCACTCAGGAGGCAGAGGCGGAGTCGAGGCTAGTGTGGTCTATACAGCGAGTTCCAGGTCAGCCAAGGTTACATGGAAAGAAACTGAAGACTCCTGTACTTCATACTCATTCAATTATTGCTATTTTGTTGTTCACTCTCTATAAAATTTTTAATTTCTGTCTTTTTCCTCATCTGTCATTTACCGCATAAGCCATTTCAGTTAAGCTTTGATTTTAACTGTACCACTAAAGGTGCTCTCTTCAGAGTTCTCAATACCCATTTTGCCAAGTTCATAGCTCAGTTCATCCTCTGTTCCTTCCTTAATTTCTAAAGAGTTTCCAGCATAGCAGACCACCTTTCCCTTGAGGTGGGGGTGAGGTTGCTTGTGAGTGGTACAGGGCAAAGGAATTAGTATTGGTCCAGTCTTCCCGTCAAGATCTGATACCTGTATAAGCAAGGAGGAAGCAGTATTGAACAGGGGAAACATAAGACCATGACACTGGTCTTTGATGACCAAACTGGGAGTCCTGGAAAAAAGGTTGCTCACTAGAGGATACTGACAATAGGTAGAGATGACCAGATTATACTATACACAGTGTACTCAGCAATACTGGGGTATACTATGTCCTTGACTCAAAGGCTACAAGATAAGGTTGTCAGTTAACCACTTTGTACAGCTACATAGCAGGTTGTTTCCTGAAGAGAGGACCAGCAGCATGCCCCGAGGTTTGCCACAGGGACTACGCACATCACTAATTCTTCCTTCCTGTTGTCCTTTGCTCCCTTCTCTGCTCAGCCTGTTAAGGAATGTATCAGTGTTTGATCCTGCACTGGAGCTCAGGCACTAGGTACACAGTGCATTGAGTACTAAGAACTATGATATAAGAAGTGCTTGAAATACAAGGAGTTGTACCTTCATTTGGAACATTGGAGCACCTACTTTTAAAAAACAAAACACTCTCCACTAGAGTCTTAGCTGGGGTCATCCTTGTGGATTCCTGGGAATTTCCCTAGTGCTAGGTTTCTCACTAGCGCCATAATGGCTCCCTCAATCAAGATATCTCTTTCTTTGCTCTCTCTCTCTCTCTCTCTCTCTCTCTCTCTCTCTCTCTCTCTCTCTCTCTCTCTCTCTCTCCTCTCTCTGTCATCCCCTATCTTGGCCACCCTGTTCCCTCAGGTTCTCCTCCCCACTTCTCTTCTTCCCTTCCTCTTGCCTTCTGCCCTACCCCCTTCTGCCCTCCCTTTGCTGCCTCCATGCTCCCAGTTTTCTCAGGAGATCTTGTCTATTTCTTCTTCCCAGAGGGATCCATGCATATCTCTCTTAGGGTTTTCCTTGTTACCTAACTTCTCTGGGATCATAGACTATACGCTAGTTATCCTTTACTTTACATCTAATATCCACTTATGAGTGACTATATACCATGTTTGTCTTTCTGGGTCTGGGTTACCTCAATCAGGATTTTTTTTTTCTAGTTCCATCCATTTGCCTGAAAATTTTAAGATATCATTCTTTTTCTTTTTCTTTTCTTTTTTTTCTACTGAGTAGTACTCCATTGTGTAAATGGACCACATTTTCTTTATCTATTCTTAGGTTGAGGGGCATCAAGGTTGTTTTCAGGTTCTGGCTGTTAGGAACAATGCTGCTATGAACAGAGTTGAGCACATGTCCATGTGGTATGAGTATGCATCCTTTGGGTATGTGCCCAAAAGTAGCATTGCTGGGTCTTGAGGTAGATTGATTCCCAATTTTCTGAGAAACTGCCATACTGATTTCCAAAGTGGCTGTACAAGTTTGCACTCCCACCACCAATGGAAGAGTGTTCCCTTTGCCCACATTCTCTCCAGTATAAGCTATCATTGGTGTTTTGGATTTAGCCATTCTGACAACTGTTAGGTCGTATCTCAGAGTTGTCCCCTGTAATCAGGTTGATGACCACCTTAATTGTCATCATAGAAACTTCATCCAGCAACTGATGGAAGCAGATGCAGAGATCTACAGCTAACACTGGGCCAAATTCTCAGAGTCCAGTCGAAGAGAGGGAAGAACGATAATATGAGCAAAGGGGTCAAGACCATAATGGAGATACCCACAGAAACAGCTAACATGAGCTAGTGGGAGCTCACTGACTGTGAACTAACAGTAGGGGAACCTGCATGGGCCCAAAAAAACCACCTCTGAATGTGGGTGACAGTTGTGTGGCTGTGGCAGTCTGTGGGGCCACTGGCAGTGGGACTAGGATTTATCCCTATTACTTGAACTGGCTTTTTGGAGCCCATTCTCTTTGGAGGGATGCCTTGCTCAGCCTAGATATAGCAGGGAGGACCTTGGTCCTGCCTCAAAGTGATGTGTCAGACTTTGTTGACTCCCCATGGGAAGCCTTACTCTCTCTGAGGAGTGGATGGGGGGGTGGGGTGGATGGAAGGAAGTAAAGTAGTGCAGACAGAATGCAAGACTCCATGGAAAATGTGAAAGTGTAGGGAAGGCAGGAGTCCTGTCAGGATGGAAACAGCAGCAGCATACTAACTGTGCACGGGTGCAGACAAGCAGAGAGGAAGGAGCCTACAAATGGGAATAATTGTGTGCGTGTTAGTGTCCTAGCATTTTTGCATTGTTTGTTTTGGGGCATTTTCATTTTTTTCTATCCCTAAATATAAAAACCCAACTGTTAGTAGACGCGTATGGATGTCATAAAGTGATAAACTAGTAGATGCAGCTTTGCAGTAGACAACACTGGCCAGACTTATTTCTGACTTACTTTAATAGAACACCAATTTCTTCTTTATTGTAATTATTTTTAGTTTCATTGTAAGATTAAAACAAGTCTGGATTAAGACACAACATTTTAATTCTTAAATTGAATGCAGTCAATTCAATCAAATAACTTGGATTTATTTGCAAAACATAGATCTTGGTGTTGGGGCACAACAATTATAAACCTACTTTGTCCACAAGAATTTAGAGTGTAATATGGTAGAGAAAGGTGTACTTAGTAAATGTGAAGCATGACCAGTGTTAGAGTTGGACTGCAGCTTGGAAGCCCCTAGAAACACAAAGTGACACATTTGGTCAGGAAGCTTTGATCTGCTTCCTGAGTGGGCAGGGACCTGAACCTGATCAAAGGCTCTCCAGCTGAATGTGTTCTTATTTAAATAGGCTATTTGAGAATTTAGCTGCCCTGCATAATTTTAGCCCGAAGTTGCTGTTCAGTTCTCTGTGTGTTCTGAACTGTGCTCTTTGAAGGCACACACCATTAGAGAGGTGCTGGCACGAAGGAGCAGGCGAATGAACACTACATGTGACCAGACTGATAGCTTCAGGGGGATGTGGAATTTTGGCTGTTTTGCTCAGTGCTTTATTTTCAGCACTTAGGCCAGTGTTTGGCATACTTCTAGTATAAAAATATATTCTGAATGGCTGAGAGGAAGGAAGAAGTAAAAAAGAAAAGCTTTGGAAGCAGGCTGATCTCTGTGGGTTCTAGGCCAGCCCGGTTTACAATAGTGAGTTCCAGACCAGCCAGGGTTACACATGAGACCTTAGTGGTTTTTTTAATTTAGTTCTGGGAGGGTAAAAAATAATAGACACTGCAACTCTAACAATGATAACTGTGGAAAAGTTAAAGATTTGAAAGGGAGATTTGAGTATTTTATAAAGGAATTGAATTTCACTATACTTAACTCTTATTTATTTTATTATTGTGAATAATTAAACACGATCTCATTTTCTTATATGTTTCAGTATACTGGTCATAATGGACAGGTGTGTGTGTGTGTGTGTGTGTGTGTGTGTGTGTGTATGTGTGCGCGCGTGCGTGCACGTGTGTATCTCAGATAAAAAAACAGCTTTTATGACAAGTAAGAAATCACCATTCCATAGGATGTCTTTCTTTAGAAGATCACTTCTGCATAGTTTCTTCTGTATTTCCTTAATTCTCTAGGATTTTTAGAAAATTTACTTAAAAATAACAGGATTCTATCTTACCTTATAGATTCTTTGGAGGTTATGCTTGTCTTCTTGGAAAAACATCCCTTACCTGCTGTATGCTTAAAACAACCCTCAACATCTCACGGATACAGTTACAGTATCCATAGAAACCCAACTGTTTCTGATATCAACATATAGCAGTGAGCTCTCTTTGTTATTCTATCGATTTAGTGAATTCTCTTAATGTTTTCACTTCCCTGTTTTTAATTTTCTACTCTCCACATGTGTACCAAATTAAGATGGTTTATTTGGAGACTGGACTGCCAAAGCAGCCGTGGAAAGCTTCATCGGACTGCATTTGGAAAGTTTTTCCTTTGTCTTTGGCCAACAGCTCAACCCCTTTGGTTTCCCATCTGTTTAACACACGACAGTGATGGCACATTTCCATTTATCTTGGTCAGAAAACAGAATTCTGTAAATCAGTCTGGATGTTACCTGCTGTGTGGTGGGTCCCCAAAGGGAAAGACACAAGATTTTCTGTTTCTCCCAGGAACTGATACGAAGAAACACATAATTGTGGGTAACTTTCTTTTGACATCTTGTTCTCTGAATTCTAGAAGTCCTGAATTTTTGAAATACAGACACTGTCCCCAAAGTACCAGCCTGTTACTGTATTCCCCTATTGTTTGATTACTTTTCATATTAAGATCTCATGATTGGGTCAGGAGTTAAGAGCCTGGAGCACTTTTGTGGAGGACCTGAGTTCAGCTCTCAGTTCTCATATTGGGCAGCTTTCAGCTTCTCACCTAAGCATCTGCACTTATGTGTCCATGAGCTCTTCTATACAGAGTTAAAAGTAAAATAAACCTTGAAGAAATACCTCATGACCAAACTGAAGGTTTTCCTCCTTTTTGAGGGATTAAACTGGTCTAGAACAAATTCCAGTTTTGAAAGTTAAAAATGTTTTATTTTTCTCCCATGTGTCAAATACCTTTGAATTAGGAAAATAATCCCTACTCCAGGTTATATTGACTTCAAAGTCAACACTTTTTATTTTTCTGCTGACTCACTTGTTTACTTATTTGTTTTCAAATAATTTGCCCATCCCCAAAAGAATTTGAGGGCTGATAAGCTGGCTCAGTGAATAAAAGCTCCAGCATGCAAGCCTGGTGACTGATTTCATCCGGAGATCCTGTGGTAGAGATATCGGCCTGGAAAAGTTCCTCTCACATCCGTACACGCACAGTAGCACATCTGTGCGCTCACACACTCTCTACACACACACACTCACATAGGATTTGAAATGGTAATATGTGTATTATATGTAATATTTGTAATACAACATTATAAGAAATAAAGCATTGAGGACCACAGGGAAGGGTGATGATAGTGCTGAGTTATCTAGAAAAGGTAGTGCTTAGTGGGAATAGTTAGGCTGTTCCTTCAGCTTCTAAATTTGCTAGTGACCAAAAATGATAGTAACCAGCTTGGTTAATAATTCTAGGACCCTCCTCATGGAAATATAGATTGATTTTCCTTTCAGTAAAATGTAAAGCAAAAACTGGCCTAGGGTCTCTCACTTAAAGAACAGTGATTAACTAGACCTTCTCAACAGTAAACATAGGAGTGAATTTTATATCTTGGTATTTACTGTACTGCATGCTTTATTTATATTTTCTCACCCAATCTCTTAGAATGACTGCCAACTATAATTTTTAGATTAGGAAACATAGTTTTGAAAGTTATGGTTTGATGGAGAAATGCCCTCAGTGGGTTTATGCATTTGAATCTTGGTCCCCAGGTGGCAGTGCTGCTTTGGAAGATTGTGGGACTTTTTGAGAAGAGGAAGCTTACTGCAGGAAGTGAGCTTAGGGCCAGGGCTTCCAGTCTTATAGATTGGTTTGCTTCTCTCTCCCTGACTCTGGACACAGTGTGACCTGTTGCTCCATGTTTCTGCTGATCTGCCCTCCCCACTAAGATACACTGTATCCTTTCTGAAGCTATAAGGCAAACCCTCCTGTCCTTTGTCATTGCAAGGAGAAAAGTAGCTAAGACATGAAGTGACTTGTCTAATATATCATATTAAGTTGTGAGGGAAGATTTAAAAGCAGGCAAATGTGACTTCATTGTCCTCAGTCTTAATCATTGTTATGTACTTACATGTATGTAGTAAGTTTTTTGCTACCCACCCAAACACATGTCAAAACAGAACTCCCAAGTGTAAAGAAAAGACATTCTAAGAAGGGGTCCAAGCAATACAGTTTAAACTAAGATCAGCACCGAGGTCTTTAGTAGATCAAGGTAAACTGTAGATTACTCAGAGCTTTTTTTTTTTGTTTTTGTTTTCGTTTTTTAAATACTTATGAGATTTCTTTGATGACCTAAGGGAAATATAGATTGTTGTAGGAAGGCTACTTGTTTGTTCTCAGCTGCTCAGACCTGAAATAACCACACAGAAACTATATTATTTGCAATACTGTTTGACCAATAGCTTAAGCGTATTTCTGGCTAACTCATCTTAAATTAACCCATCTCCATTAATCTGTGTATCTCCTTGTGGCTGTGGTCTACCGGCTAAAGTTCCATCTTGCTCCAGAGGGGCTACATGGCTTCTCTCTGACTCTGCCTCCTTTCTCCCAGCATTCCGTTTAGTTTTCCCCGCCTACCTAAGTTTTGCCCTGCTATAGATCCAAAGCAGTTTCTTTATTCATTAATGATAATCACAGCATACAGAGGGGAATCCCACATCACTTCTCCTTTTCTGTTTAAATAAAAAAGGAAGGTTTTAACTTTAACATAGTAAAATTATATATGGCTAAACAGTTATCAAGCAAGAATTATAGTTACAATATTTATATCTACTTTATCTTTTATCATAACTAAGGAAAATTATAACTATCCTTTAACTCCATTAAAAAGACTCCAGAAGGATATATTACCCTAAATAAACAGGAAGTACATTGTAAACAACTTCCAAAACTCTAGAATTGACAGAGACATATTGCTGCCTGGACAGTCACGCAAAGTTCTTTTATACCGTTGGGGCATCCATCTTCAGCCTACAGGTCCATAGTATCCAGCAAACTTTTCCATGCATGAAGCAGGAAATTTCAATGACAGTTCTGCCTATATTGGCAGTTTGTCAGTCACTTTTTTCTCTGCAGACTCTTTTATGAAGTAGGAATCCTGAAGGACGGGCTTGTCTTTAGACAAGTTCAGCAGTCAACATCTCTGTGGGTCCTGCATGTCCAGTTCATACAAGAAAGCCTCTTCGATGCCCATTGTCCTCCTCAAGTAGACTGGTGCTACCAGGAGCAGATGTGTCTCATGTCATGAAATGTCCTGAGATATTAAAACATTTAAAATGCCATAATCTGAAGGTCTCTGAAAGATTTGAAGAATACCTATCTAACTGAATATATCTCTATATATCTAAAAACCTAACTAACATGACTAGAAGCTTGACTGTTATAGATGACTCTATTAACCTGTATTTCTTAATTATACATTACATTTTTAAATGAGCTGTACAAACACAATACCTTAATAAAGATCAGAAATACATATATAATAAAATTGGCCTTAAATTTGTATCAACAGAACAAGGTCCATACCAATGCAATTCTCTCTAGCATATTCCCCTTTCAATGTAAACAAACATTTATAAACAATATTTGTGAACATGGGCGTAGTTCTCTCCAAACTGCTTTCTGCTTTTTGTTGGGCACAGTAATTTTTGGGGGATGTTCATGGCAACCTTTCTGGGGGTCTTTTTGCATCAAACCACATTAGTCTGGAAAAAATCCACAGGTTCTCATCTTCTGTGGAAACAAAAGAAGAACCTCTTTTCCAAAGCAATATTTAGATCCAAATTTTGAAGTCAAGTTACCTTTTTTGTTGGTTTATCTTAGCAGTCCATGCAATGAAATATCTCTCTGTACTTAGCTTCTTCATAGTCAAAAAATTCAAAGAAAACCCAATAATAAACATAATCCAGACTCTCTGTGTATAGTCCATCTTAATGTGGCTTATTTTTCTTTACTCCTTTTAATCTATGACTGTCTGTACTCTGTCTCTTTAAAGACTTTACCTTTTTTATTTAACCATTTACTTATTTTTATAACTGTCTATATTCTTTTTTTCTTTTTTCTCCCAAGCCTACATACATTTATCCATCACTGTGACCCATTTAGATGTCTTTTCCATCTGAATTTGTCTTTATTGAGTATCTGTAATCCTTTTCTGACCAGAAATGCTTCTTAAAATGCTAAGCACTTCTTAAAAACCTAAGCAGTGGCATTGTTAGGGCAAATATGGACCTGCCTGCTTGTTCCACCCAGTCCAAGTCCAACATGGCAGAAGTCTGTTCACTGCCTCTGAGACTGCCAGTTGGGAGCCATACTCACCACCTCAACTCTGATAACCAGTTGGCCCATGCTGCCACCAAGTAACTTGCAGCATTGTGCCCACAATCTCCATTCAAGTGTTTGGCCTCCTGAAAGAGCCAGAGTTTGCACTGGCAGCACGGCCCAGAAAGCCACTGTTTCAAAAACAAGTGGCTTTTTTTTTCTGCTACCACTGAATCAGGAAAACCTCTCTTAAAGGAGCCACAGTGTTAAGCCATGATTAACTCTGTTTTTTTTGTTTTTTCTTTCTAGAATTCCTTTCCAAACTCTCTCAGGTTTTAAGTGGATTTTAGTTGGCCATGTTGTCACTAATTTGTTGTAGGAAGGCTGCTTGTTTGTTCCCAGCTGCTCAGCCCATAAATAACCACACAGAAACTATATTATTTGCAATACTGTTTGGCCAATAGCTTAAGTGTATTTCTATTTGTTGTAGGTGGAGGCCGCTAGTTTGTTTCCGGCTGCTCAGCCCCAAGATAATCACACAGAAACCATAACATTTGCAATACTGTTTGGCCAATAACTTAAGCATATTTCTAGCTTGCTCTTATATCCTAAACTAACCCATCTAAATTATTCTGTGTATTACCATGAGGTTGTGGCCTACCGGTAAAGTTTCGGCAGGCTCCAGAGGAGGCTCCCCCTCCCCTGCAGGGCTACATGGCTTCTCTGACTCTGCCTTCTTTCTCCCAGCATTCAGTTTAGTTTCCCCCACCTAGTTCTACTCTGCCCTATCAATAGGCCAAGGCAGTTTTCTTATTCATTAGCCAATAAAAGCAACACACAGACAGAAGGACCTCCCATACCAATAGTTCTCTGTGAAAAACACATGTGCTTGTTGATTCCTCTTCACATCCCACCCCACAAGAATGCAGAGCATTCCCTGTGGATCTAGAGTAAGGAAGTGGAGACTGAGGCTCTGGACTTATGCTAATAGATACTGAATGTGTCCAATGGGGATAAACGCTTCTGCTTCAACTGGCAGCTGAATAGCAGATGATATAATCCTCTTCAAGACTTCAGTCAGGAGTTGGCTCACCAAATCCCCACACCTAGCTCTCACCGTAGTTCAGATAACTCCTGGGGAGTAAGCGAACAAAGCAGATAAAACTGCACAAAAAGTGTAGTTATGTAGTAGTAGTTGCCTTACTAGGATGTTTGAGATTACATTTGCTGATCTGGCTGATCAGTTACACGATGGCTTATTTGAGCAGTTACATTCTGTCCCTCATTTCTGTGAGAGAACCCAAGTATACTTTATTTAGATTAATTTACTATAGGGAGAAGGTGTAGAGCAAATGATGAAGTCAAATTTTGTGTTGCTTAGGGAGCCATGAAGTGAATCCTAGTCCTGGAAACTAGTTTCTGTATTTGTCATGGCATCTCGCAAGTACCTCAAGAGTGTTCAGTTTATTTAGCATTACCTGGCCCAACTTTACACAATGATCAGACAACTGAGGTTTCTATACATACTTTATGTATTAGAGAACCATGTTGTTCTGAGTTAAAATCTTACCTCTTAGGCTGAGAACAACTCAGTGGGCAGAGTGCTTGCTGAACATACACAAAACCTAGGATTCAACCCTCAGTCGAGATGTAAATTTGGCATGTTGCCACACACCTATACTCCCAGTGCTTGGGAGGTGGAGGTAGGCTCCTCATTTATGTAGTGTGTGGAATGCAGCCAAGGCTGTTTGAGACCCTGTTACAATCAATTAACCAATACAATCAATCAGAAATAAGCAATCCTAGCTCTGTTAGAGGTGACTCTGACCATGGTCAGATTATTTCTCTTACCTTGCTGCTGATATGCACCTGAAAACAGCTCTTTCCTCATAATGGTGAGACTTGATGATGTTATAATATGGCCCCTAACACTTGTTTAGCTTTTATTCTACTTAATGGTCATGCTGCAGACAGTGGACTTCTCAGCACATTTGTTTGTGCAATCATGAAGGCCTCAAGTGACTGGAGAGCATAGCAGAGTGCCACGTCCTTGCGTGGCTCCAGAGGTTTGACCTGACTCTGGTGGAGAAGGAATGAAGAGACGACAAACAAAGAGGCATAGAGAAGAGCTAGGACCAGGTGTACTGGGCTCAGTGATGGAGAAGCTGTAGCACCCCAGAAGCTCACTATGTGTTTATTATATACAGTAGGACAGGGCAGTGGGGTTCTTGCATACAGCTAAACAAAGAGGCAGGGTTTATTGTGCACAGCTGAATCAAGGAGACAGGATTTGATAATCTGGGTAGGAAAAGTCTCTGTAGCGGAGCCATCTTCAGGGCTATAAACATTGGTGTGTGTGGGGGGGCACAAGACATTTTCTGTACACACTGTCAGACCAGGAGGGAGAGCTCTGCCATCCCTCTGAGCCTCACCCAGGCAAGTAAGTGATTGTCATTTGCCATGAGACTGCGGCATTGGGGTCCTTAAGTTGGCCATGTCCACAATACACATACACTCAAGACTTCACTCACTCAGGGCTTCCTCCTCTCAGAGTCTGCTGAGTTTCAGTCTCCATTTTCTTCGGGACTTTTCTTGTGAGGAGTACTTTCCAGCATGTTCACCCCAGGTCCTTTTCTTAGCCTGTTCTAATGTCTGAATGGTGTTTGGATGGTTCTATTTGCTCTGCTGGTAGTTCATAGGTTTCTGCAAAGTGTTATACTGTTACGGTGATCTGTATTGTTTATCTGTCCATTTGTACTCAGTCTTGCTCCCTGCTTAGTATTCTATATGCTGTTACCACCCCTTACAGAAAATTTATACCCATAGAGATACTTAGGAGACTAGAACAGGCTTTATTGTAGGGCAGATACCTAGGTGATGAGCAGATGTATCACAGGTCTGAGAGAAGGAGAACATGTATGGAGCAGGTTGTTGAGACAAGCAGTGGTGGGTGCCATTACACTTGTGTCCTTTTAGAAGTGTTCACTCATTGATTATCTTCATGGTTTTTAAAAATTATTTGCTTATTTATTATGTGTATGCATGTTTTACACACATGTATGCTTGTACAGTACCCACAGAGGCCAGAAGAGACTGTTGGATCTTCTGGAACAGGAATTACAAACAGTTGTTAACTGCTCGATTGGTGCTGAGAATCAAACCCCAGTCCTTTGGAAAACAGCCAGTGCCATAACTGCTGAGCTGTCTCTCCGAAACCCTTTATTGACAGAGGAGAAATTAGTATTTATCCCATTAGATAGTAAAGTTTGCATTTCTGTAGCCCATAATGTACTTGACATTAAAAAGACTGTCAAAATAATAACTGCTTTTTCTTTGAAGATGCAAAATACAAATTCTATTTATTTTTATATTATATTTGGCTTGTAGATACAGAAATTTTGCATTATTCTTTCCTAAGGAAAACTATCACTTTGCCATCATTTATAGAATGCAAATCCAAAATTGTTATGACTTTGTTATCATGGATCCATGTAGACAGATCATGTTATGAAACCTGGGGTATACCAAATACACCCTGGCATCAGGTATATATGTACTGTATGTAACCAGGCATTCAATTATTCCACTGAAATGAATGTTACAATGGTTATTAGTCCTTTTGTACCTTGGTTTCCCTTTTGAAAATAGAGGTAAGAATGCCTTCTTCAGAGTATTGTGAGTGTGGCTTAGTCAGTTTCCTACTGCTGTGAAGAGACACCATGACAACTCTTACAAAGGAAAACATTCAACCGAGACTGGCTTACAGTTCAGAGGATTAATTCATTGTCACCATGGCAGGAAGCATGGTGATGGGTCAGCAGATGTGATGCTGGGAAGGTAACTGAGACTTCAGTGTTCTGATTGGCAGACATCAGGAAGAGTGAGAACCTGGGCCTGGCTTGAGCACTTGAAGCCTCAGAGTCCACCACTAATGACTTACTTCCGCCAACAAGGCCATACCTCCTAATAGTGCCACTCCCTATGAGCCTATGGAGGCCATTTTCATTCTGACCACCACAGAGTGCCAAATGGTGAGGTGCTGTACAGTGCCTGCTTCACTAAGAGCACTTACTCCTAACTGTGAGTCCAAACTTTACTGTGTAAAGTTCCTGTTCAGACTGTTAGCATGGTATTTTGAATTTATTACCAAACACATATTGTCTTCTTATGACTCCAGAGGAAAAATATCCTTCAAGTTCAAGAGTTTTGCTGTAGGTTAATTTGTTAGAGATATTGAAAAGACTCACTGTTTTTAGTGTAAACTTCTGAAGTAACATTGACTTCACTACTTAACTCTACAACTTGATTAAGTATTGTTTAGTTCTTCCATCAGAAGAAACTATTCCCTTTTGAGAGACGAATATTTATCTCATTTTCAAATTTGCACTGAATCACTCTTTTGCAATGCAATTTTATCTTTGGAATCTGTTTTGCAGATGTGGAATTTTTTACATTTAAGTTTGGTTGGTTAAGTGAAAATTTGTATATGTATTGTATTTTAGAAACCTTTAAAAATAGAGTAATAGCAATAATTATTTTCAACTTTAGCAACTTGTTGGGCATCCTGCTAGCACCTGTTGGTTCTGTGGGGAGTTGGTCCATCAGCACTGGTGACCCCTGGCAGCACTGGCAGTAAAGAGTGGGTAAAGCAGATTGCTGTAGGGTGTGTCGTACCCCTTCATCCTGTGGTGGCCACCATTTTGTCCTCTGCCCCATGTCTCCATCTTCTACCTCTAGCCACTGTGCTGTTTGCTCTTGTCAGATTACTTCCTTCTCATGAGTAAAAGCCGGCAGTAATTGCAGACATACTGTATCACACGGTCTCCACATTCTAGTCTAACCCACATGTGATGCCTTAGCATAAAACATGTTAAAAGAGAAAGTCATTAGTGGAACAGAACTGAGTGACTTGCCTTATGACCCACATGGATTCTGAATTTCCTGCTGTCCAGTCAGGTACCTGGAGATGCAATTGGAGAGCTGCAGAATTCTGCTTTGGGGCCATTCTCAAATGTCTATTTTTCTCAGAGACGCACTCACTTTGAATTTCTGGTTAGTCAGAAATGGGTGCTGCACGAAGCACTGGGTCTTGAATATTTTAACTACTTTCTAGTGTCTCTCTCTCTTAAGTTCTTAATGTGGCTAACAGCATCATTCTCACGTTTGTCAGGTACATTGTCTTAATTTACCTGGGCTCTGTACCCTAGCTGTAGATTGTGGTATCTTACTAGGGCATGAAGCTGGCCTTGAGGGTACACTCTAGCTTATGTTGTTTCTCTACTGTCTTAGATCTTACACTTATTTATTTACTTAACTTGGAAGTCATACATACCATGGCTTGCATGTGGAGTTCAAAGGACAACTTGTGAGAATCAGGTCTTTCCTTCCACCATGTGGATTCTGGGCATCAAACTCAGGTCATCATTCTTGTGGGCAAGCACGTTTGCCAACCAAACAATCTTGCCATCACCCTTTATTTAGGATACCATGCACACTCCTTACTCTGTTTGCAAGGCCTTTCTCACTGAAGCCTGCTTAGAAACCTTTAGATTCAGATACACAGCATCCTAGACCACAGCATAATCATACAAACCTGTGTACAAAAAACACACAAATGCACACTCAAACAGAAATGCTCAACACACCAAATGCACACTCAAACAGAAATCCACACTGTATTTCTTTTGACACTTTGACTTTTGACTTTTCTTCAACCTAAAACTCCCTCAAAGCTATCTCCCGACCCTTGTTATCATTCAGGAATCAAACTGAATGCTACACCCTCACCTCAGCATCTCTTGGTTTTTTTCTTAGCCAGGTTTGTTTGTGTGTTATTTGTCTTTTTGAAACATCTTGTTTTATAGCGTAGGTCAGCAGTTCTCAACTTGTGGGTCATTATCTCTTGGGAGCTGCATATCAGATATCCCGTAAATCATATAGTATGTTATAATTCATAGCAGTAGCAAAATTACAATTACAAAGTACCAACAAAATAATTTTATGATTGGGGTCACCATAGCATGGGAAACTGTATTAAAGAGTCACAGCGTTAGGGAGGTTAAAAACCAATGCTCTATAGCTGTATAGCCGACTACTATATCTGAATGTCACCGGGGCACCTAAACTGTGACCTGTCATTACCTCTTACAGAATTAGCAGCCTGTTTCTTAAGCTCATCTTGTACTGGTCTGCCTGCCTGATCGACATCACCCCTCTAGCTTACCCCGGAGTTATTTGTTTTATTTTCCTCATTTTGTTGCTTTGGTGTAGAACTTGGGCATCTTTCATTTGAGCTGTCTCACCTGCAAGTTTTTCCTCTCTTAACAGTGTCCTCACTGCTACCCAAGTGACTTTCTAAAATACAAGTTTGATGTAGTAACGAGCCATTCTTTAATTTTTTTAATTTTATTTTATGTGTATGGGTGTGTGCAATGCTCACAGAGGCCAGAAGATGGTGTTAGAGTCCCTGGAATGGAGTTATAGATAGTTGTGAGCTACCATGTGGGTGCTGAGAATTGAACCCTGGAAGAGAAACCATGGCTTCTTAATCATTGAGCTCTCTCCCTAGCCACCTATTTTATAGTAGTTCTACAGTCTTTTAGAGTATAGATCCCATAATCTCCGTGCATTTCATGGGATCATCTTTATAATCTGGCTCATGCTGGCTTTTTTTTTCAATCTCATCTTCCACTTAAAATGTGTACTTCATGCTCTTGTCAAATCAAACTATTCTTTGTTTCAGAAAGAGGCTACCTTTTCAAACCTCTTTTCACGTTCTCCATCAGTTTCTAGGGTTTACACCCAATCTGTGAATTACTTTGAGAATACTAGCCCTCCTGAAAAATCCTACCTCAAAAGAATTTTTCCAAGGCTTGCCAACAAAATGCCTCCTTTTTTCTTGGTGGTAGCCTCATGATGTGATGTTATTCTCTGAGTTTTAATCTGTTCCAGGAGAACTGATATTATTATATCCTCCTATGTCAACTGAAGTACCTGACTTGTAGAAAGCATTTATAATTGCTGAGTTGTGACCTCACTTGTCATGCGGTGCCTAGAAGACATTTGCACTAACTGGGATATGATTTCTGTGAAGACAAAAGCCCTATATTTCTGTAATGTCAGAAATAGTACTCACACCCAAACAAGAATCAGTTGAGGCAAATTATTTAGAAGAACATTTCATGACAACATAGGAGAAAAGCAGTACCCAAAATAGGTAGATATGTGGGTACCTAGAGATATAGATAACATATTTATTTTTAAACTATATATTTATGGCATAGGGTTTTAATTTTATTGGAATTCTTTTATTTCTTCAAAACTGTGCCAACTGTTCTGAAAATAAAAAGTTAAAATAAATATCTACTTGGAAAAAATTTTTGTGATTAATTTGCTTTTACTTTGAAAAGAATAAAGGTATAAGAATATAAGTACTATTCATGTCTAAATAGTCCTTGCTAATTTTTAAATAGAGAGGACTATATTGGAAAGTGTGTTGATATGCGGTTAGAGCCATTTTGTTTTACTGTCACTAACATTTTTAGGCAAATGATTCATTAGCAGTAAATTAATATGTTAAAATGAATTAAAAATGCATTTAGTTACATAATTTTAAAAGGTAAGTATAACCACAGCACACATATAAACTTTAGTGTCCTTATTTATTTGAGAAATAAGAACAATAGGACCTAAAGGGGAACTTTTGGTTTCATCAACTCTTTAAAGTGTTGCTTGAAAAAGATAAGGGAATCTCTGTTTGACATGTCCACATGTCAAAAGAGGGCACCCTGTGAAATACTAGCTAGCCCAGTCTACTCATCTTTTCTTCATTGGCCATAAAGCCTTTGTGCTATGCTCCATATTGAATCTTAATGCAGAAATGTTGTTCATGTTTAAATAGTCCTTGTTAGTTTTTAAGTAGAGAGGACTATCTTGGAAATATACTTTTTTTAAAATAAATAATGTTAATAATTAATAACAAATATAAACAATAACAATTTAAAACAAATAGTAATACAGAACAAATAAACAATATTTATTTGAAATAAATAAACTATTTTGACATGAGAAGAATGGTCCCTTTTCCCATTATTCCCATAATGGTGGACTCACATTCCTTCCCTACAGTACACTGGACCTGTGGACTGGGCTTAGATACAGGTCTTGGGGTCCTTATACCTATTCCTGAATATGTGGGAAAAGGTTGCTGCAGATCTAGCTTCTGAGGAGCTGAAGGGGTCCAATTAGAATATGTTTATCAAACGAAAAACAACTGTAAAGTTGTGCTACATGTCCGTTTATGATGTAGATCTATGAAGTCCCACCCAAGGCTGGTTCAGTTGATGCTCTGTCGTTGTTCCTTACCTTCTTTGCTCATTGTGAATTACCAGTGTGAACCCATTCTACCAGTAGCTTCCAGAAAGAGAGCATCACAGTAGTCCAACACTGTTCATTTTGCATGTTCATGCTCTTTGATAAATAACTTGCTCATTCATTTCCTCCTGGTTCCCATTTATTCTTATCCTTGAGCAGTAGTCACCCCTTTAAAAACAAGTCTGAGTCTCACTGCACTCCTGCCAACTTCACAAGTTCACATCAATTCTTTGTGAATCTGTTTCTTTTAAAAAATTATTCTATTTTTGAGATTATATCATTACATTATCTTCTCCCTCCAAACCCTTCCACGTACCTCTCCATGTTCTCTTTCAAATTCATGGCCTCTTTTTTTTCATTAATGCTGTTACATACATAAATGTACACAATTACATCTGAAACACATGATTACAACCTGCTCAATCTGTGTAATGTTACCTGTATGCATGTTTTCAAGGCTGACTGTTTGGCATTGGAAATCAATTGTAGATTCTTCCCTGGAGAAGACTATTTCTTCCACTCTCTGCATTCCTTAATTGTCTATAGTTTTTTTGTGTAGGATTGAGGCCTCATGGGCTTTCCTGTCCACTTTTGGATGTCTGCTGTGTTGTGCTTGCTCAGGTCATGTTTAGGCAGTCATGTTGGTGAGACTTTGTATGTACAGCTTCAGACACTCTTAGGAAACACAATCTCATAAAGAATTTCCTGTTCCTCTAGCTTTTACAGTCCTTCTCTCCCACTTCCACAGTGATCCCCAAGCCTTAAGTATAGAAGTCATATTGTAGATATTTCCATTGGGACTGGGCTCCACAACCCTGCATTTTGACTGTTTGTGATTTTCTGTAGTGTTTTCTAGCTGTTGCAAAGAGAAGTTTCCTTGATGAGGGGTGAGAGCAACATTTATTCATGTGTGTAAGGACAAATGTTCAGAAAGTAATTAGGGATTATGCTTGTCTAGTAAAGTGGCAGCTGTAGGTTCTCCTCTAAGATCCATGGCTTCACTAGCCCTGGGTGGTTGTCTAGGTTCCCAGGACCAGTCATAATTTCCCTTGGTTACCGCTAAGGTATGTGTGCCACTCCTATACCTTAAGGTTGTTCATGTTGGTCCTTGTTGTGGATTATAGAAATCATAACTGGGTGGGATTGTTGGTTGCTTTCTTCTTTTGGAAATTTGCATGGTATTTTCCGGTCAGTTTCAGTGCTGGGGGTTCTGGGCCCTGTTTCTTAAGTGTATGGTATCTTCAGCAGTAAGCACTTACCTTCCCACCTCCTGGGGACAACCAGGGGAAGTAGTGATAGCCTATAATGTTTTGGGAGTCTTTTGGAAAGCTCTGACCAGCAGCCCAAAGGAGGACTTCTCATATGTGGGTCAGGTGTTTTTGTGAGATGGTCATTGGCCCTAGAGGGAACATCATCATTCCAATTGGGAAAATTTCATTCAACTCCTTTACTGTTGGTGGGACTGCAGTCTGATTCGGTCTGGAAGTCAGTGTTGGAGAGTTCTCAAAAAGCTAAAATAAGCCTACCATATGACCCAGTGTAGTCAGACTTTCCTTTGTGGGACTGCCAGCTTACAAATAATGACATAGAGACGTATTGTTAATTATGAAAGCTTGGCCTTTAGCTTAGGCGTGTTCCGACCATCTCTTGTAACTCAAATTAACCTGTTTCTATTTATTAATTTACATCCTGCCTTGTGACTTTTACCTCTCTCGCATTCTGTAAGTCTGACATGTTCTGCATCTCACTGGTTTCTGTGGCATGCCTAGATTTATCTCCAATTCATCTCTCTCCCCAGAAGTCTTGCCTATTTCCTCCTGCCTAGCTATTGGCCATTCATCTCTTTATTAAACCAATCATGTGCCTTAGGCAGGTGAGGCAAAACATAGAAACATCTTTATACAGTGTAAACAGATATCCCACAAGAACCCAGCTATACCATTCCTTGGCATATACCCAAAGGAAAGGTCTCAGTATCCTCCTCCACAGCCACTTACCCAGCCACTTTCATTGCTGCTCTGTTAACAATAGCTAGGAAATGGAAACAACCAAAATGACCTTCAGTGATGGTGAATGGACAGAGAAAATGTAGTACAATACTCAGCTGTAAAGAAAAATGAAATTGTGAACATTGCAGGTAAAGGGAGGGGGGACTAGAAAAGATAATACTGAATGAAACCCAAAGACCAAGAACACTAAACAGCATGTTCTCTCTCATCGGAGGCTCCCACCTCCAAATCTTCAGACTTGAGTACATTTCCTGGAGTGACTGCAGAAACCATGAAAGTAAAAAGGGGCCATTGTCTCCTCACTGCAGTTGCTAAGTATATGTATATGAATTTCCTGTCAAGTGTGTATTCATAAAGATTATTGTGGGTTTACATAAAAGCTAGAACATTGTCCTTATTTCTGTGGAACTGTAACACCTTAATACTTTTTAAACAAGAAGACCTTTCTTACTTTTTTTTCTACCAAGAGAGTCCACAAGTTTCAGACTCTTGTGTCAGTTGAGTTGCTTGTGTAGTCTTTTGAGAAAAATTAAACCAAGATCTAAGTGATTTCCATGCAAAATTAATGCTTCCCCCGACTTCTGCCAAGTGCTGTGATGCATTTATGCAGCAGATGCCAGAAAGTTTAGAACTTGTATCTGGAAACAGTCCAAAATTCTAAGACAGAAAGCATTTGTGCCTGGGGCAATGTAATGACCCCACCTGTGTCTTTTTCTTGTCTTCTGGATATTTTCATTTTATGTCCAGAAAGGCTCAGGCAGGCCCTTCTTCTATTTTTAAATCTTCCCTCTGAAACACAGTTTTAATTTTACAAGTCTAGATCTCACTCCAAGTTTCAGAATGTGTGTTCTACAGCGTAAAATGTTCTGACAGACACCTAATGGCCTAGCATTTAAGCATCTATTTTTTAGACACAAATTGAGAGACTTGGAGCCATAAAACTATTGTGTAATTAGTCACTATCAGATGTTGTATGAGCTTGTATTTCACACATCTGTATGCTAGGTAAATTACTTTCCACTTTCTCATTATTTTAACAACTAGCCCAACCTGTTAATAAACTAAAATAAATGGAAATACTTAGTTGTTGGATTTATTAGCTTTGTTTTTTATTTATGATCTCAGGGGAAACCAGAAAGGAACAAGTATTTATTGAGTGCCTATGTATTCCAAATATTGTCCTAGATATGTTTACTTCCCTAATCTCATTTGGTCCTCACAGCCCCTCATTATCCCAGTTGTAGAGATGATGAACTTTAAACAAGCCACATGATGACTCTTTATACTTGTGTGGGGTCTTTCTCATCATACGTCTAAAGCCATCTGTCATTGGGAATGCTGAGTTATAAAAAGGAGAAGTTGACTATTGTAATTTATCCTGATCACTGCAGAGCTGGGGCCAGAGAAATGAAAACACATGTAGAGTTTCTCAATGTTTTGTGGTTGTTAATTATGGGAAACAGTTAATAGAGATAGGGGAAAAAGTAAACAATACAGGACACCTTCAGCAAGGGGTAGGCTTTCTAATGCTTGAATACAAATAATGCTGTTCCAGTGGACATCCATGTACAAAACCATTAGCCTCGATCCATACTTGGGCTGTGTATTAAAGCCTGTTCAGTTAGATGATCTAGTTATAAAATTTAAAACTATAGAGTTTACAGAAGACATAAAGGAAACTTCTATGATTTTTTTGGTTAGTTATGAACCTTTTAAGTGTGTGACTTCCAAATACTGATAATTTAAAGTGTTTAAAAAATTTAAGAAGGAGGCTTTAGTTTAATTGCTAGATTGCTGGCCTGGCATGTTCAAAGCTCTGGAATTCTCAGTACCATATAGACCAGGCATGGTGGCACACATTTTCAATACTAGCACAAAGGAGGTAGAGGTCGGATATCAAAAGTTCCAGGTCTTTTGGGATGTTTGAGACCCAATCTCAAAGAATTTTTTAAATATTTGCTTATTTTATGTGTATGTGTGTTTTGCCTCCTTGAATGTTTGCATACCACATGCTTATCATCAGATTCCCTGGAACTGAAAGTGCAGAGCAGCCATGTAGGTACTGAGAACTAAACCCTGGTTCTCTGCAGGAGGACCTTAACACTACCCGCGTGTCCTTAACTCCAGTCCATCAATATTTTTTAAAATCTGTTACTTGAAACACTTTTTAAAAATGAATAGTCATGGGTAAAAAATAATCTTGGATAATACTTGCTGGTTTACAGATACATTTCTCATCCAGAACTTAGATCCGTAGCTGGAGATTAACTTAGTATGCTCGCCTAACATGCGCAAGGCTCTGGGTTTGTGTCTCCACTACCACTTCTTGCACCCCCCAAACCAACCACAAAAGGAAAAAAAAATCTTGTATCAGAATAAAGAGCTGTCAGTGGCTAGTTAAAAGAAAATGAACTACTTAATATTGAAAGCAGGCAAACATTTGAACAATTCCTTCACCAAAGGAAAAAAAATAGTGTGTGGAACAATCCTCAACATCACTAGGCATTTTGGAACTGAAAATTAAACCCATAATGCATGGTACTCAACTTCATATTCAGGTTACTACCAGCCAAAAGAGTAAAGAATCCGAAGAAGGAACTGTAACCTTCTGAGAAGCTTCCTTGAGATGCTCTCTCATTAACACCCCATTGCTCAAAATTAGCTGTACACGAGTCTGGGAAATGCAGACGCTGAAGAGCAAAACCAGAAGGTTGTGTCACAGGCCTTAAGAGGTCTTACTGCCAAGTTACCTTGTAGCCTGGTGCTCTTTACTCCTATTTCTAAACCCTTGTTTGAGCTTACGCTAGGCAGTATGACCTTTTTTGTTGGGGGCAGCAGACCCCTGAGCCCTTGATTTTGTTTGCCTCAGACCCTTTGCCTGCTGAAGCGAACAGAGTAAACAGCTTGTTTTCCTGTGCCTGCAGCTGCTCTGAGCACGAGACTCTCATGAAATCCTGATGGCAGGAGAGTGGTTTCTGGTGGGTTTTACAGCTGTAAATCCCGGGAGCTGGGGCGTGGCTATCAGTTAAAGATCCCTATGTAAGCTTCCCTGGAGCAGAGTAAAGTTGGCATTCTTGATTCAAGGATGACCCTGTCCTTGTGTCTCTGTCTGTGTGTCTCTTTCCCACCTTGCGTCCTGTCCCGTAGTGCAGGCACTACACTTTCCATTTCCTTTCCTTTTCCTTTTCCTTTCCTTCTTTCTTTCTTGAGGCAGGGTCATGCTACATAACTCAGGCTAGCTTCTAACTTGCAACCCTGCTGTTAAGACTTCTGAGTGTTTCATCTACAGGTGTGTGCCATCACTTTTAGCTAGCACCATCTTAAAATAAGATACAGCACTTAGTTGACAACTCTAATACTTGAGTTTTGATCATTTTAAGCAGTTGTTGGAGGTATTATACTTTGAAACAGTTTAGATTTTGGAGTGTTGTAGGTTCTGGACTTTAAGGTTAAAGATAATAACTTCCATTTCATGATTAAATATTAGAGAGAATTCAACATTAATATTGTCTTGAGTTTTCTGATTGTGATTTTTTTTCTTTTGACAGGATAGGGTCTCACTTTTGCTCTAGATCTCACTATATAGCTCAGATTACTTTTGACCTCTTGGCAGGCTTCCGACTTCAGCCTTCTGAGTGCTGGGATTGTAGGAACAAACCACCATACCCAGCTAGTAGGGAAGTTTTAAATTATATATTTGACTTTTTACATATATGTTGTATTATGTAAACATATATTTTAGTAATATGTTTGAATTAATATAAATGAATACTATTAATCTTGATTTTTTTTGAGTAAGCTCTGATTGTTACCTGTTTCTGGAAAATTTGTTCACTTTGTCTAAATTGTCAAATTTATTTACTTATCTCTTTATTTCTTTTAAATTAGATTGATTCAGTGTAGACACTTTGGGAAGAAGGATGAGAAAATGCAGCCTCTCCCCCAAGTTCATCTTTGGGGTTCTGACTTGAGAATAGGGTTTATTTAAAATCAAGAGACACACATAGCTAAGCAATCCAGCACAAGGTGGCCCCTTCTTACCATTCTGTCAAACTCCATTTCTAAATCTGTTCCTAAAATACTGATTGACATTTTATTGCTGTCACGCTCTAGGGATGGTGTGCTCATTTAGAACACTCATGTCCATACTGTCTGCACTCTGTTTTATGTTCATCACATTGTTCCTATGGCTTTTCTTAATTCTAATAAAAGGGACTGTTCTATACATTTTATCTCCATTGTCACATTGGTTCTGTATAATAGTGTTAGTGATTGTGGTGAGATTTACCAACTGCATCTTTAACTTTTCAAAGTCTTTCTTCCACGCTTCCTTTTCAGCCTGTGTGCTAGCACTGTCATATGTTTTATTTGAACATGTGTTATTAGCCTCATAATATGTTATTTTAATATTGCTTAGAGCCATGTGGTTTTTAAAGAGATTTGAACATTTTTTAAAATGTCTTTTATGTTTTCCTTCATTTTCCTTGTGTAGATATGGGCTTCTATTTGTTTTTGGATTTTACTTTCAAGAACTTCTTTTAACATACCTTTTATCACATATTAGGTAGCAGTAAGTTATCTCAGATTTGTCTTTTGGAAAGGCCTTGATTTCAGCTTGCTTTTTAAACATTTTCATTGACTATAAAACATTAGATCCCCCCCTCCAAACTTTAAGGGTGTTCTTTGTGTTTTAACTACATAGTTTCTACCAGGAAGTTTTGACCTCATCTTTGTTTTTCTGTATCTAATAATTTTGTCTCTTTAAGCCTCCTTCAGGGCAGTGCCCCTGTCCCTGGAGTGAGTAGGAGTTTGTTCTCTGTGCCCCAGGCCTAGCTGCTGTGACTCGCTCCTTGGCGAAAGCTCGGATGCCAGGAGCTATGCTTCCGTTTAGCTCCCAGAGGCATGGGGTCTTTGTTTGGGTTCTAGAGTGGGGCATGAATTTTTCTTTTTTTAGTTTAGTGCATTTTATGGTATATACTATAGAGCAGTTCACTGATACTTGCAGATAATTTATAAATTAATGTACATTCAATATGAGGCATATGCCTAACAGCTCTCCTGGTCAAGATACACAATTGTAAGAGCTTGGAATCAATTGCATTATAGGGCATGGACTATAAATAACTGATAAATTTGAAGTAGAATTTGCTATTTGCTTTTTGATTTGATGGCATTAAAATGGTGTGCTTTCTTTTTTTTCTTTTTCTTTTTTTTTAAAAAGAAAACAAACTATCTTTTTTTTAATTATACATACCCAGTCCAAGTTCCCAGTTCCTTCCCTCCTCCTATTCCCTCCACTTACTCCCCACTCCACCCCCATCCACTCCTCAGAGAGGGTAAGGCACATTGCTTTGGGGAAGGTCCAAGGCCCTCCCTACTATTTTCTAGGCTGAGCAAGGTATCCACTCAAAGGGAATTAGGGTCCCAAAAAGCCAGTACAAGCAGTAAGAATAAATCCCGGTGCTACTGCCAGTGGTCCCTCAGTCTGCCCCAGCCATGCAACTGTCAACCACATTCAGAGGAACTAGTTTCGTCTTATGCTTGTTCCTTCCCAGTCCGGCTGGAGTCGGTGAGCTCCCATTAGCTCAGGTAGACTGTTTAAGTGGGTGTCCCCATCATGGTCTTAAACACTTTGCTCATATTCTCACTCCTCCCACTCTTCAACTGGACTTTGGGAACTTAGTCCAGTGCTTCAATGCAGGTCTCTGCCTCTTTATTTCTATGAATAGTCAAAATGTGGCTCTCTTATAGTATATAAAAAATCCTTAAAAGAAAGGTATAGCTCAATAAAATCAATTAAAATAAGAAGAAATTACAAAAAAAAAAGAAAAAAGTAATCTTTATGGACCTTTTCTTTCAATCTGTTGTTAATAAATGATATTTCCTCTTTTCCTTTTAGGACTGTAAGGCTCTGGGAAGTCGAAAATCCAAAGAAGCAAAAAAGCGTTTTTAAACCTCGGACGATGCAGGGTAAAAAGGTCATTCCCACTACGTGTGCGTACAGTAGGGATGGGAACCTTGTGGCAGCTGCCTGCCAGAACGGAAGCATCCAGATCTGGGATCGAAACCTGACAGTAAGCCAAAGCCTTTCTTGTTTGGTTGTGTTTTTTGAGATGGGGTTTCTCTATGTAGCCCTGGATGTTCTGCTGTCCTTGAACTCACTATGTAGACCTGACTGGCTTTGAGTTCACAGAGACAGGCCTGCCTCTGCCTCTAGAGTGCTGAATTAAAGTTGTCTGTCACCATACCCAGCTGAAGTCAATGACTTTTAAATCTTCTTTTTTTTTTTTTTTTTGCAGAGGATAGCTAAAGCATAAAGACAAACATCTTGTTAAAATACTATGAATTTCAATTTCCTGAATTTAGAATAATTTAAGCTGCAGTATTAGTTTATCAAGTGCTGTGGTTTTTATAATAACCAGTATTTCAGCCAACATTCCAGCTCTGAATTATTTAGAGTGTAATATTGAAATAAATTCACCCTTTTGATATAAAACTTAAAAAGCATATAAAAAGTATAGCTTATTATATAAAAATCTCAATTTCACTTTGAAAAGAAATGTTTGGCAATAATACAGAACAATACTGAACAGAGAACCAGAAAACACTTTTTAAAGGATATAAGAAAACTGAAAAATCTAAAATTATTTCAGTTGTTTTATAAAGATTTCTATAATAATTTAGATGTTTTATTTTAATATTCTTTCCTATGTCAGACTATTTTAATAGGTTTAAGTTTTCTTTTTATAGTTTTAGCTAATAAATTTTGAACTGAAATTGATCATACAGTCTACAGAAACAATGAAAGTGAAAGCTCTTAACTCATTCTGTAGATTACCAATGAGCTTTAAAAGGCCAATTGTTTTAGTGTAGGTGGCAAAAGGAAAATATTTTATAGGTAAAAGAGTCGAGGCTACCAGTATTAAAGTTGTATGTGAATGTTGTAAGGTCTTTTACATTTTATTTACTTGTTTGTGTGGTGTGTTGAGGGTATACTTGTGCCATGGTGTGTGTGTAGATGCCAGAGGACAGCTTGCTGGACTCTGTTCCCCCTTTTACTATGGGTTCCAGCAGTCACCGTTAAGTCATTTTTAGACTTGTGGGCAAGTGTCCTTTACCCACTGTGCATCTGACCAGCCCCTACAAATGTTGTAATACAGTTTGAATTCTTTACTTGAATAAAAGGTTCTTGTCAAATTATTAATTAGTCTTTATTGAATATATTCTATATGCTAGACCATATTCTAGGTTTTAAGAGCATTGCTAAAAAATTTCCTGCCCTCATGGAGTTCACATTTGAATTTTAAAAATGTTTATTAAAGGAAATTAGAGAGAGGGCTCAGCAGTGAAGAACACTGGCTGCTCTTCTAGAGGACCCAGATTCAATTCTCATATCCATATGTGGCTCACAACTATCTGTAACTCTAGTTTTATGGAATCCAATGCCCTCTTCCGGCCTTGGAGGGCACCAGACACATGATACAGAAACACATGCGGGCAAAACATCCATATACATAAAACATACATAAAATAAAAACAATCTTTTCAGCTTTGTTCCTCAAATGGTTATATTTTAAAACATTTACGTTTTGAACAGGACCCTAGGGAGCATACTTGTCTTTTCAGGGAGGTAAGTCATTTGTGTTGAAATAAGGTAAAGCGTAATGATGGGGGAAACCCTACTGATAATGCTGGAAATATCTTCGGCACTTTCTGTTTGTCAGATCTTTTTATTTCTGTTTTCATCTCCACTGTAAACTCCATAAAGCTTCATAACAGCACACAGATTTTAAAATGCCTTTGAATTGTAAACTGAATTTTAACCAAGCAGTAAATCTTCTAGTAACTGGCTTTCATCGTCTGTGGGTACTGCTAACTTAAACAACATGTAGTTTTCTTATGGGACTTTAAGAATAGTGTTTTCAGAATGCTATACACACAGGTGTCTTTCTCTTAGGACCTGTTTTTGTTATTACTATATTTTTAAAATAAAATTGAGTGTAACTTTTGAAGATCAATCTCGCATAATGGCAGTTTGTCATTTCCAATTTTGTGGAAAACAAAGCAAGGTGTGAGGGTCAGTGTTCTAAGCCATCTGCTAAGGGATTAGGGCCTAAGACATCCTGCTGATCCCAGTCTTTAATTCTGTTTTGTAACATGACTTTAGTAACATGTGAACATGTAGTTAACTATAGTGTATCCTATTTGTTATATTTTACTATTTCTATATTAGTATAATTTGGAAACAAAATGAGAAGAAAAAACTTCACTATCAGGAAATACTCTTTGATTTAAAACAGATTTTAAAATAACTTTGAATTGTTATTTCAACTCTATCCATCCATCCATCCATCCATCCATCCATCCATCCATCCATCCATCCATCCATCCATCCATCCATCCAGTCACAGAAACACGACAGCTGAAGGGAGAAGGGCCAAAGGTAGTGTGATGGCACAATTGATGAGTAGGTGAAACTGTCATAGTTGCCACCTTTAATCCTGGAGCTCGCATTTAATTCCCTTCAACATACCTTGAACAAAGCACTTCCTCACAAATGCAGGATCTGCTAGTGACAGTGCTTGTGTCCTGAAGATCTCCCTTTCCTCTAGAGCAGTATTTTCAACCTTTCTAATTCTGTGGCCCAGTTCCTCATCTTTTGGTGACCCCCAACCATAAAATCATCTCATTACTTCTTCATAACTGTACTTCTGCTATTGTTATGAATCATAATGTAAATTCTGATATGCAGGATATCTGGTGTATTACCCCTGTGGAAGGGTGTGTTCAGCCTCCAAAGGATTGTGACCTCTGCTCTAGACCTACACTAATCAGTATGCTAACTATCAGCTACACAGTTTTGCAGGAGTCAGAGACAAATGGGTAATGGCGTGAATGTAGTGAGAAACATATTACATGCCTGCATGAAAGTTTCATAATGAAGTCTGTTATTACTTACAACTAATATATGCTAATAGAATTTAAAAGAATTTTATAATAGGATATACATGCAGTTTATACTCAAGAATTTGTTTGCTTACTATGTTTGCTACCTGTCCTCTGTATTCTCCTTGCCCACCTCCTGGTGTTTGTCTACTTGAGGAACATTTTAATTGATATTCTTGCGACCCTATTACCTCACTGAGAACAAGACAAAAGAAATTTAAATGAGAATTATCTCTGAGATGATCTCTGAACAGGTGGTATCTTGTCTAAAACCCAGAATTGGGGAAGACAGAGGCCAGAGTAGATAATCCCATGGCCTCTAAGGAGGTGTTCCTTTTGGATAAGATAGAGATTGAGATTACATTACAGAGTAAGAGTTCTGACATTATCAAACCAGCAGACCAAAGCCACTCTGCAAAAATCTGAAAGGCTTTCTTGAGAGTCTCAAAACAGTGTTGAATAATCTGTTTTAGAGTCTCTAGCCAAGTAATTGATAAAAAGCTCAATACAGAGAAGAATAAACTAAAACAAACAGGATATTTTGGAGATGCTATGGAACCACTGAGTCTCGGGCTGTTACTTGAAGACTCATGGGTGCTATCTGCTGCCTTATATTAAAATATCTCTTGAGATTTAAAATTTTATTCTTAAACATTATTTTCTTTTAAATTTTCATAATGTACCTTTTAAAGGGTACCAACATTTGCACATATTCAGTGTAATGATGTTGAGCTTTATTATGAAATTTTCATACGTGTTTGCCATGTACATTGCTCATGTTCACTCCCTTGTCACCATCTCTTGCTTTCCCTCTTTCTAAATAGACCTCTTGTTATTTCATTTTTTTTTAAATCTAGATTCTGCATGAGAGAAAACAGACAGTATGTGTTTGTTTGAATCTTGCTATTTTGTATAACATGAACTTCAGTTCTATTACTCATGTTTGGGATCCTTTTTTCTCACCTCAAGTATCAAATTCAACCAAATTTTCATATTTGCTAACTTCTTTCTGTTGCTTTTCCTGTGGTGCTTAGATCGGATAGGAGAGTTTATGCGTATGTGTGGAAGTCAGAAGTCAGCCTTGGGTGTTGTTCCTCTGGGACCACCATCCTTGTTTTTGGAGACAGGGTCTGTCTCTGGGACCTGGGGTGCTCCCTTTAGGCTAGGCTTGCTGAGCAGAGAGCTGCTTGCATCCCCTTGGCTCTGCCTCTCCAGCATGTGATTACAGGTTCATGCTACCACTCTAAGCTTTCTATATAGATGCAGAGCACTGAGGTCAGACTCTCATGATTGTATGGCAAACACATTACCAGTTGAACTATTTTCTTAGCCCCATTTTTCTTGTGTTTGGACCATCTTTTTTTTTTAATTTTTTATTTTTTCGTGTTTGGACCATCTTCTGAAGCTGTCATAGCCCCTGAAAATAAGAACATCATTTCATTTTTGTAAGGGCTTATATATTTTATGTGTATTTACTATGATTGACTTTGAAGAAATTTTTTTCTTCACTTTTCTTCTAATACCCATTGCAGTAACCCAAATTTCTTTTAAATGTGGTGTTAACGTGTTAAAAGCTAAAGATTTTGAAAACTTGTGGTACTTTGCCATATTATGTTATATGCTCATTCCGAGACTTGCTTTGTGATAAATCTGTCACACATTGTGTATTTTTCAAGAGTCATATAACTCTGACTTAGAAAATATTTTTACATAGTCGTTAATCATTTTCTACTATCTACACATGTGAAGATGTGTGAAGAATTCATTAAAAATTTATCTTTGAGATATTTCTACCAAAAATTTTTGTGACATACCACTTTGTGTCAACCTCAGACATAATGTATGGAGGACCTTTGGGTATCTGATTACTCTATAGTCTATGAATGTAACTTCATCTTTCTTTAGTGGCAGTACACAAAGGTCATTAAATAGAGTTTCCAGAGGCTAAGGTTCACTTACGGCCTTGTCTCCTGTCCCATGTCCTCTGCCAGGTGTCTTTTCCCTTCTTTCTGCAAGGCTGATCACTTAATAATTCATAGCCTTCACCCCATTATAGAGAGTCCAGTAAGAGCATTACAATGTTGACTCTAAACAGGAAGGATGATAGTAACTTATGGAGGAAAATAATATTTTCAACAAGTTTTAAATACCAAATAATTTGGGAAAGGTTTCTGGTGTCCTACATTGAGGGGGAAAAGCCCGGCCTACCTCTGAAAAATACTAAGAGCAATGTTAGAAACCCAGATGCAGATGTTTGTCTCTTCTTAGCTTGCTAGTGAAGAGACCCAGGAGAAGTAGTGTGCAGCAGAGTGTATGACATTGTAGCATGTTTGTAAATGCAACCCAAGGCATATAGGCAAAATGTGGATTATTTGCTACTAGTCAGTACTGCGTTCCTAAGCTAAATAGTATCCTGAGATCAAACTCTACCATGCTACAGAAACTCTTAAGTAGTTTCACCACTAAAAGAGAAAAAGGAGGTCGGCCAATAGTTACTAAGGTGGTGCGCTGTGCGTGCCCTGTCCGGGAGCTTTGAGTACATTATCAGTTACAAAATTCATAGCCTAACTAGGTAGGGATCATGCCTTCATGCCATAAATAAATTATTTCAGTTACTGCTTTTCATAAAAAGCATGTCTCTAATTCAAAGCGCAGATAAGTAGGGCTGGGTAGCTCATGAGGTATTTTGGGGTAGATAAGCAGAGCACTGGGTCCAACCTCTTACACCACAAACAAAACCAACTATATAAACTGTCCCAAATTGCTTCAATTCTAGTTTTTAAAATATTAAATAAAAATTATAAAGATTTGTATAAGGTTTTAGAGGGACCCCTTAGTCTAGATAAAAGTGAAATAAGTGCAAATTATTCTATGGAGCTGTCATTCCTTCTCTTCTGGTGTGGTTGGTTGGTATTATTGCTTTTATGGAGTACTGTCACTAGGTGATATTTAAATTGCTTTATATGTAACATTTCACTTAGTTCTCATATAAATGCTATTATTATGAGGAAAGTTAGACACAGAGAGAATGGGTTGCCTACTCAATATCAGAGTTAGTAAGTAGCGTAACTGAAGCCAGTCCTAGACTAACCAGTCATGAGCATTGTTCTAGTTTGAATTAGAAATATTCCCCATAGGCTCCTGTATTTGAATTCTTTGTCCCTGGTTAGAGATGCTGTTGGTGAACTTTTGGGAGATTTGGATCAGGGTTTGAGTGTCTATAGTCTCACCCTCTTCCAGTTGGAGACATGGGGACAGGATAGAATACAGGCAGTTTGGCTCGAGAACCATTCTTAATCTATACTCTGTTATTACATTGTATTGGGGTTATTTGAAATGGTATTTCCAGAAGTCAGGATGAACCAACATATCACAGGCAATCACTGGTGCAAAGGCCTACAGGCAGCAGTAGTAATAAGTGCAAAGACCCATGAAAGAGCAAGGAGTTAACAAACTGATAGAAGCCAACTTGGCTGGAGCTTGCTTAGCCTGAAGAGGGCAGGTGGGAGAGTAAGGCAGATACCAACCAGATCACTGCAGTGTGGCCCTGTTTGAATCATCCCTTCCCCATCTGACAGCTTGCGCCAATTTCATCTCACCAATTGGGATATCTGTAGTTTAAGTACGTTCCCCATCACCAGGGACCAAACTGCAGCAAAATATTTTTCACTCACTAAAAAGATGAGATTTTAAAATGGAAATTGTCTTTTGTTTTGTTTTTAAATGTGAACCTAGTAGTTAACTGTACTGTTTTCAGGCTTCACTCTCTTTTGTGTTTAGTGTTGTAGCTAGGTTGGCAAAGGTTGGGGTGAGATCAACAATCAAATGAGTGTGTTATAGATTGATTTAGCCTTTAGTGTATGGTGATGTTTGTTCGCACTAACAGTATTTTCAGCCTGTTGTCTTCCAAAACATATGGTATTGATAATAGATAATATTTATTAAACATTTATTTTGTGCCAGGTAATGATCCAAGTGTTTCATTCACTCTCATGCATATATGCATGCACACACACACATGCATGTATATGTGTACTCAGTTGATCCTTGAGGGCAATACTGTGAAGTAAGTATCATTAGGCAATGTTTTAGATGAGAAAACTAAAGTAAAGAAGAGAAAATTTTAATAACTTCTCTACTCTTACACAGCTAGTAAGTTGTAGAGCCGGAAACTCTAACCCTAGGATATCACTTTATGGCTCAAGTAGGAATAATTCTGATGGAAATGGGCTGAAAGTAAGTGATTCAAAAGAATGATGAGATTGTTTTGTTATGGTTTGCTGACTTGAATTCAGACAAAGTGACATATTCAGACAAGATAAAATACACCCACTCCCTGCCACCACATCCTTGGTTTCTTGAGACAGGATCTTGCTGTGTAGCCCATGCTAACCTTAAGCTAGCTTTGAACTCATAGGGTGACTCTGAACACACTGAACTCCCCTGCTTCATATTCCTGAGTGCTAGGCTTGTAGGCGCATGCCGCTATACTTGTCTCTAAATTGAATAGCTCACTATTTAGCCCAGGCTAGCCTTGAATTCTCATCCACATTATGTGTAATCATAATCAGAGAAATGATTTCATAGCCATGTCTTCAATTTTCTTAGACTGCATATCCAAAGCCTAGCTCATGATTTCCTCTGGAAATGCATCCCCAGCTTTGCCCTGTTTAATGGGCATCAGAGAAAGTTGATTTTGGCTAATTGTTTTCTGCTTATAAAAATAGCTCATATTTATTTGAATAAATATTCATCAAAAATAGAAAAGTTTATGAAGAAAATGGTTCAACTCTAAACACACCACGAAGAGATAGGAATTTTTAGATCATTCTGTGTAGTCATATACAAGGTGGGTGTGCCTCGTGTATATGTGCTCTGGGGTTTTAGGGCTTATGTGCTCTGGGGTTTTAGGGCTTTCAGTTGCCTGTGTAATTAGTAATCTTCCTTGCTTAGGGTCTAAACAGTTGGAAAATAAGACTCATTACTCAAACATGATGAATGAAGGCCAAAATTTACCATCATTACAGACAGAGTAGAGGAAAAGCCAGAAATTCCTACAGATTAAATCCTGCAATGGGACAGGAGTCCACAGGGACCTAAGCCAGAGCTGCTTAAGGGAGACAGTGCAGGAACACAAAATCACTCCCTCGGGGCAACTTGTGTCCAAGAAGGGAAAGGAGAGGACCGCCAAGGCCTGTTCATTGTTCTTCCCACATTCACAAGCTTTTATTTTCTTCTGTGACAGTCAAATTGCTAAACTAGCTTCATTTTAAGGGAGGGGTGAATAGGGAGGTGGGCACAGGTTGGGGTGAGATATTCTTCCAAGGGCTATAGGAACTAATGGCTGGATTTGAAGAGAAGAATAGCAGGATCTAGGTTACATAAAAAAAAAAAAAGATTCTGTGACTATGGATTGGCAAGAGACTTGGCTCTAGAGGGGATCCCAGGTGTCCACGGGGATGTCCCCAGGTACTTGGGCAGCAGAGGAGAGGGTGCCTGAACTAGCCTTGTCCCATAGTCACATTGATGAATATCTTGTATATCGCCATAGAAATTTCATCCGATGGATGGAGATAGAGACAGAGACCCACATTCACATCAGAGCAATGGACTGAGCTCCCAAGGTCCAGTTGAAGAGCAGAAGGTGGGAGAAGATGAGCAAGGAAGTTAGGACCATGAGGGGCTGGTCCACTCACTGAGACAGTGTGCCTGATCTAATGGGAGCTCACCAAATCCAGCTGGACTGGGACTGAACGACCATATGATCAAACCGGAATCTCTGAATGTGGCTGCCAATGGGGGCAAACTGAGAAGCCATCAACAATGACACTAGGACCTATCTCTTCTGCATGTATTATCTTTTTGGGAACCTAGTCTATTTGGATGCACATCTTCCTAGGCCGGGATGGAGGGGGGAGGGTCTTGGACTTCCCACAGGGCAGGGTACCATGCCCTCTTTTAAGGAAGCAGGGGGAGGGAGCAGGAGTGGGGGACGGAGCGGGAGGGTACTGGGAGAAGGGGAGGAAATGTAAATTTTTTTGAATGAAAAAAAAAGAAAAAAAAGAACGGTTCTGGCCATTCTGAATGGAGAGTAACTATAAAGATAGGTTGGAGCAGGGAGACTAGGAGGCATTTCAGATACCAAGGCAGTTTCCTGGATGAAAATGGTGGTGCTAGATACTTGGATTCTGATGAAGTTTTGAAGTTAAGATTGACACATGAATATTCAGCATAGGGAACATTTTAAGATATGCTTTTGTTGTTGTTGCTTGAGATAGGTTTTTTATATATACCAAGCTAGCCTGGAGCTAACTGTGTAGCCCAGGCTGGCTGTAACTTTAATCCCCTGTTGCCTTTTCCTCCCAAGTACTGCAGTCACTTAGTGCACACCACCGTGCTTAGCCACAAGTCATTCCTTAAAAAAAAAAAAAAAAGAGGCCTTAATTTGGAAAATGATTATGTAAATCACATTTTATTGTCCCCCGTCTTATTACTTAATATCTTAATAGGAAATAGACTCTGGGAGTTGAGAGTTTGGATTACAGTGAATGGAGGATGCTTGATTTGGTTTTGTGCTATCTTAGCTAATTTTGAACAATCAATTTTGTTTATTATTTCAACTGTAATATGAGGTAATGCTCACCAAAACTGAAAACTAGCTAAATAAAATCTTTTGGTATTTTTTGAAGCACAAATAAAGATCTTTGCAGATGTCTAGCGAGGGCTAGACATGTTAATATCTTCTAACATGGCCAAACTCTGCTGATGGGCATAGTCTCTAGAAGGCCTATATAAGGGATGCCTCTCTCTAGTAGAGATATTTCCCGAGCCGTGTTTCTCAGCTTCAGGACATCTATGATTTATTTTGTAAGCTGACAAGGCCAAACATTACTGTTTTAAGCATTATAAACAAAATAGTAAATGTTAAATGTTCATTTAATAGAGCCACTAGTAGGGCTTTTATATACAGAAAGCAGAGCCTGAGCCAAAAATGTGAAGCAGTCCTCTAGTCGCGTGCATTGGTTTAACCTACTCTTTGCTTCCTTGCAGCCGGAGGAGTGATGCAGCCAGTGACAAGTTTGCTCTGAAGCCCAGTGCTCTGGGAGTCCTCTCTGTTCTGTTTTCTTTTCTTTCTACTAATTACTCAAGACTCAGTAACTGACCACATTTCTTGCAATTTCTCAGAAACTTTAGTCTGTTATAGTCAAATTAAAGGACGTAACAAGACTCTGTTAAACCTCAACACTTCAAAATGCTTTAAATATTTACCAGTTTTGTTCTTTATCTGAGTTTTTTTTGTGTGTGTCTTTTTGTTATGAAGTAGGGAGGACCAAATCCTTATTCAGACCTATTTTTAAATATATGGTTCATTTCTCTTTATGGCTAGCTGTCACTCTACTTTTGGCCACCTCTGTTTAGCATGGTGGATAGCAGCGAGGCTGCACTGGTGCACATGGAGCTGGTACATAGGATTCAACATAGAATGACTCTCCTGTTCTGAAAGCAGTTCTTAGGTGTAAGCCATCTGAAGGCGTAATAAAGAGAAAGCAATGTTGTGTAAAGCTGCATATTTTTAACTACCCCAAATTACATTTTATATCGTGACCAAATACAGACATGGCTTTGCACAAACACAGATGTATCAAATTGAAAAAAATGAAGCTGTGAGTATAGCTCAGTACTAGAGTGTAAATGGCCACAAGGCCCTGCTTCAGTCCCCATCTCCAAGAAAACAAATACAAATATTCATCAAAAAAGAAATTTGCCATAACCTTGTCTAATTTTGCAATATGTAGTATATTACAGCTCCATCTATCTATCTATCTATCTATCTATCTATCTATCTATCTATCTATCGATCTAGATTGCATTTCTCTATATATCTCTGGCTGTTTTAGAACTAGCTTTGTAAACTAGGCTGGCCTCAAATTCACAGAGATCTGCCTGCCTCTGCCTCCTGAGCACTGGGATTAAAGACATGTGCCACCATGCCCAGCACATTACAGTATTTTTATTGCACACTATTCTCTTTCTTAAAATGCTGATTATGACCTGTTACATTGATTTTATTTTTTATGACCCATTGAGTTAGAGCCAGAGTTTGCAGAGCACTTCGGTAGCATGGCATGTCCAAATATATGATATATATATGATTTTTCTAACAGCCTTTAAAGTAGGAAGGCTTATATTAATCCTTTCAAAATGCAGCTGAATGCACTTGAAAATTAAGAAGTTATACAGAATAACTGGACATAAAGAAGGGTTTGTACATGGAAAGAAATAGACCATCATGAATATAACAAGACCCTTGACTACTGCAAGAGAGAAAGAGGGGTACCTAGGATCAAATAAGATAAGCTATGTGAAAGAGCATAGGGCAATGCCTAGTACTTACTTAGTTGAAGGTCACTAAGTGTTCACTCATTTATGCAACACACATTCATAATCTTATTAGTATGCTATAGAACTGCAGCAAGGCAGGTTGTCCCCAAAATTGGTTGTGGGGGTGGACTGGAGAAATGCCTCAGCAGTAAAGAGCACTTGCTGTGCTTGCAGAGGGTCTGCACCATGGGTGGTTTCCAGCACCCATGGGGTGACTTACAACTGGTCAGCAAACCAGTTCTAGAGGATTGAGCTCCCCCTTCTGGCAATACACATACATACCTGCATACATACACTCAAAACACTCATACACATAAAAATTAAAAATAAATAAATCTTTCTTTAAAGTAGTTGTCTTTGTTTTAATGTAACATTCAGAGCTTGATTGGAGAACACTCACCTTCCTCATACTATTCACCTCACCTTAATACTGTTGGTACCAACAACAGCAGGACTAGCAGTAGTAGTGATTGTAGCAGTTAACACTGCCATCCTGTAAGGTGTCACAGAACGACTCTAAATGCTTTCAGTATACTTGGCCATCAAACGGCCTCATGAGCTTAGTATTCTTATGTCTGAAGGAGATTGAGTAGATCACAGTTCCTCTCCGGAAGTCTGATCCTGTATTTTCAGATGTGATCTCTAGGGTCTTGGGAGTGGATTCCCATTCTTCTTCTCAACTGTAAGGGCTGGCAACCAGGAAAGACTCAAGGATTCTCTCCTACAGATTGTTTAAAGGTAAAACTTATTATCAAAGGTTTATTTACCTAATAGAAGATCTGGGTCACAAAAAAAAAATCCCATTTCTTATCTGTTGGTCCACAGAGAATGAGCAAAGCTGAGTGAAACGGAATAGAAGCAGGAAAGAGAGCAGGACTGAGTGCAGTCTGGAGGGAATCACCAAGAAATGGAGTAGAGATTGAAGAAGAGAAGCCATCAGTCTAGACTCAAGCACTAAGACCAGGAGCCACGACCAGAGACATTTCGCCATTAGCTGTATTTTTAAGTGATACCACTTAAATTGAAAATACTTCTAAATTTTATATGTATTTCCCTTAAGGAAAATATAGTGACAACCCCATACACATTGGAGGCACTAATTCAGTCTGTGCTCTATTTATATATTATATTTTATTACTGAGATACTGAATCAAGATTATAAAAATGGCATAAAATTAAAATGTTTTGTTAAGTTTAAGAGGCCATAAGTTAAATTGAATTGTCATTGAGTAGATCTAGTAGCCAGATGACATCTTGCTATTTTTATTTTTAAACCTAGGGAGGTTTCCCTATAAACCATTTAGCAGCAGAACAAAGCTTTCAAAATGCTGAGTTAAAACATATGGAGATACTAAAGATACATGGATGGGGCACAAATGTTTTCCCACCATAAATTGTGTTCAACAAGGGAAGGATATCTTAGACAGTTCACTGAACTTCTAGTTTGAAGTTATAGCAAAAAAAAAAAGCTACAGCAAAATATGTAATATGTATTTTGTTAAAAATTTCAAAATTTTCATTATATATGAATGACTGAGTTGCTTTCATATATGTCTCTGCATCCTGTGCATCGTGGTGCCCCTGGATGCCAGAAGAGGGTGTCAGATCTACTGAGATTACAGACAGTTGTGAGCAGCCACGTGGGTGCTAGGAATTAAACTCCAGTTCTCTGGAAGAGCAGCCATAGCTCTTAACCATTGAGCCATCTCTCTAGTCACTATAATTATTGTTCTTTTTTTGTGTGTGTATTGATAAATGAAGAATAATTTTACACCAGGCAGTGATGGCACATGCCTTTAATCCCAGCACTTGGGAGGCAGAGGGAGGCGGATCTCTGAGCTCAAGTCCAGTCTGGTCTACAAATCAAGTTCTAGGATAGCTAGGGCTATTACACAGAGAAACCAGTTTTAAAACGCCCCCCACCCCAATCTAAAATAAAATCAAATAAAGAATAATTTTATTTCACAGAATATAAGCCCAAAATGTTCTGTTGTATTCCTATAACTGCCTTCTTAGAAAGTGTGCCTCTTATACCAGGCAGACAGTCCCTGACTCAGATGGTTCAAATTAGAATTCTTCTGATTCTTTCACTGTGCTAGTATAATACATACTCAGTAGAAGCTGTGCTTACAGGTGTGTGCAGAGGGGAGTAATCTTCTCCTGGGCTGGCAATGGGTGTTATGCAGCGTGATACTTTCCCTTGATTTGGGCAGTAGAGAGCTCAGCTCCCAATCACCATGTCCAGCCTGTGCTTTGCACTGCAGTGTGCTATTAGGCTGTCATTTGGGTAGGGTAGGTATGTGAACTGCAGTTTTGGCTTAAGAGTACATTACGATCAAGTTTGATACTGATTGGTGGTTACTGTGGAGTTTTCCCATTGGCGAAGGCCAGGTGCTTCTGTTCTATCCAACAGGAAAGTATTTTCCAATATTCTAAAAACTCTGTGTGTCACAAAACAATGGACAGGTTATTTGTGCTTCTCAAACTAATCTCTGTTTTTATCATATAGTGTCATCTCCAGCCTCCTTTGGTGACATTTGGGGCGAGGTGAGTGTTGACAGGGAAAGTTTAAGCAAGAGAAAATGATAGACCTTAGGTTTATTTGTTTTCCTTTACTTTTATTTTATAGGTATAGGTGTTTTGCCTGCATTATGTCTATATGTCACAGGTATTCAGTTCTGGTGGACACCCTAGGACTGGAGTTACAGACAACTGTGAGCTGCCATGCGGGTTCTGGGAATTGAACCCAGCTTCTCTATGAGAGCAGCCTTAATTGCTGAGCCATCTCTCCAACTCATATTTTATTCATTTTGGAGTCATGAAGAAGTTAGTTTAGAAGCCAGGGATGGTGGTAATCCCAACACCTAGTGGGCTGATTTCTATGAGTTCGCAGTCAGTCAGTCTACGAAGTAAGTTCCAGGCCAGCCAGCTAAGACAACAAACACAGGGAGATCCTGCCTTTTTTTTCTTTTTTCTTTTCATCTGAGGCAGTGTTTCTCAATAGCCCTGGCTGTCCTTGAACTCACAGAGATCCTCCTGCCTCTTTGCCTCCCGAATGCTGGGATTAAATGCATGTGCCACCACTGCCTGGCAAGACCCTGTCTTTTTTGAGGAAATTGAGGTAAGAGGCAGATGTTGGACAACAGCTTTTGAGTGAGGCCAAATCCTAAGTAAGAGTTGGTAAGAGGCCAAGCAAGTATGTGGAGTGGAATTGAAGACCAGGGTGGACTGAAAGGCATGGGAAGGGCATAGGAGACATGAGGTACAACACCTGGTAAGTGTGTGGAAGAGTGGAGGGAAGGCTTCTGGGAGGGACTGGAGCTGTAGGGCACCTGTTAATATGAGGTTGTCTGTGTGACATAAAGGTGGAAAGGAATGACTCAATACATTGTAAAATCCCCAGCTGCATCTACAACTTGGTAACTTAGTAACTAAGTGAATTCAGTAACTAATTGCTGGGGTTTATATTCATGCCTGTTACCCTTTCCCTTAGAATCTGACTGAAAATACTCAGGGTTTTTAGCCTCGGGCTAGGTTTTTCTTTCCAGACTCACACTGTTGGTTTCCACTGTGGTTCTTTCCTCATCAGCTTTACCCGCCCCATCGGCCTTGCATGTGTTTGTGTGTGTGTGAGAGAGTGAGTCTAATGTGTATGCACCCTTCTTTAAGTATAGGCTTCAGAAACATAAAGAGCCATTAGTAAGTGCAAATGTCCTCAGGGACTCAAACAAAACCATGCTAGATTGGTTGAAGCAAATGCCTTTGAAGTCAAGTAGATCTAGGTTTCTTATTTTAAAATCTTTCTGGATCTATGACAGTAGGCAAGTATTTAACAGCTTGTTTTATTGAAGCAGGGTCTAGTGTAGCCATGGCTAGACTCAAACTCACTATGTAGCTGAGGTGGCTTCTTCCCACATCTTCTGGGAGTAATGTGTTTCCCACTACACTAGGCTTGACTCCTTTCAAAGACTTAGTTTTTCACATCTGTAAAATGAGTCTAGCAATAGTAGTTGCAGGAATAGACAAAATAATAATGTAAAGTGCTCATGCACTCTTCTATATCAAGAGAACATTCTTTTACATTTGCAGTGAAATGCTCTACTACGTGGGCTGTACCACTTCCTTTTTATATATTGACACGGGGAATTTAAAGTAGTTATTTGAGAAACAGTGGCCTGATTATTAATCTTCAGGACTTGCTAATCAGGAATCAAGGGTACACTTTGTATGTAAAACACAATTTCATCACCATGATCACCATCAGAGAACTGGGGAATCCCCCACAAAAGAGGCCTCTTTAGAGTTCTTATTCTACAAAGGGACACTGGCATCAGAGGTCAAGTCATGATTAGAACTGTTGACAGATTTATACAACAGACTTAGATCAGGGTGAGCACAAGGACCAAGAAAATGAAAGCGAGACTCAGAGTGTACACACCTAAGTGACAGCACACAGCAGAGTCCCAGTCCACAGACGAGGTAGGAAAGCATTCAATAATGATTCTTAAACTTTTTTTTAAAATTTTTTTTCATTCAAAAATTGACACTTCCTCCCCTTCGCCCATTCCCCTCCTGCTCCCCCACTAACCCTCCTCCCTTCCATTCCATTCTTAAGCGAGGACAGGGTACCCTGCCCTGTGGGAAGTCCAAGGCCCTCCCCCGTACATCCCAGCCTAGGAAGGTGTGCATCCACATAAACTAGGGTCCCAAAAAGCCATTATATGCAGAAGAGAGAGGTCCCCGTGCCATTATCGATGGCTTCTCAGTCCGTCCCCATTGGCAGCCACATTCAGAGAGTCCAGTTTGATCACATGCTCATTCAGTCCCAGTCCAGCTGGATTTGGTGAGCTCCCATTAGATCAGGCACATTGTCTCAGTGGGTGGACCAGCCCCTCGCTGTCCTGACTTGTTGGTCATCTTCTCCCTCCTTCTGCTCTTCAACTGGACCTTGGGAGCTCAGTCCATTGCTCTGATGTGGATGTGGGTCTCTGTCTCTATCTCCATCCATCGGACAAAATTTCTATGGTGATATACAAGATATTCATCAGTGTGACTATGGGACAAGGCCAGTTCAGGCACCCTTCCCTCTGCTACCCAAGGACCTAGCTGGGGACATCCCCGTGGACACCTGGGATCCCCCCTAGAGCCAAATCTCCTGTCAACCCTAAAATGGCTCCCTTAATGTAGATATCTTCTTCCCTGCTCCAACATCT